>JAPPVO010000024.1:51800808-51887435 GCA_030407325.1 Camellia japonica | reverse complement strand
GGTCTCCCACTCTGCCCCCTATAAGTCACCATGGTAGGAAGAGCGGGCCAGCCCGTCCCTCGTCCCCTCTGTACTCCCCTCCTGCCGCGAGCTCGGGCCCTCTGTGACCACCCCACCCAGCCGGTGGCATTCCCAAGGATGTTTTTAGGCTATATGAGGGGTTTTGGGTCTTCATAGCTCAAGAAAGTGCATCCCCGATGCTCAACCGGCCTCCGTTTTGACCTCGGACCGTGTCTTCTGTGCGAGGCACTGAGATTCAAGCAAGAATTGTATCCTTTTTGTATCCTTTTGTCTTTCGTAAAATTCAAAAGTTGCCCCGTGTGCGTCGCATGCATCCATCCTTTTTGTCTGTTGCGTCGCAACGCGCCGTCTTGCACGTCCCTTGTGACTTGCATCTTTTTCCATTCAAACGAGGTACGTGTGCCTCGTTTTGCATCTCATTTTTCAAATGAGGTACGTGTGCCTCATTTTGCATTCCATTACATCTCGAGGTACGCGTGCCTCGTCTTGCATCATCCTTCATTTGCATTTCATCTTGATCCACGTGCGGTGTACTACCTCACGTGTTTCATTTGCATTTCATCTTGATCCACGTGCGGTGTACTACCTCACGTGTTTCATTTGCATTTCATCTTGATCCACGTGCGGTGTACTACCTCACGTGTTTCATTTGCATTTCATCTTGATCCACGTGCGGTGTACTACCTCACGTGTTTCATTTGCATTTCATCTTGATCCACGTGCGGTGTACTACCTCACGTGTTTCATTTGCATTTCATCTTGATCCACGTGCGGTGTACTACCTCACGTGCTTCATTTGCATTTCATCTTGGTCCACGTGCAGTGTACTACCTCACGTGCATCATTTTGCATTCCAGTGAGGTACGCGTGCCCCACTTTGCATTCCATTTTGCATCTTGCATACGCCTTACATAACGGTCCGGCGTGACCTTAAACACGCACGGTCTAGGAGACCTTAAATCTCGGGAGGTGTAAGACCTTCAGTGCATTAAAGTGCACACCTCATTGCATTTGGCATACATCGCATCGCGCTGAGTGCGCACCCCATTTGCACTTCATTTTCCATCCTTATGAGGCACGCGTGTCTCATCCGCCCTATCATGCATCATGCATTACCTCTTTACGGTCCGGCGTGACCTTAAACACGCACGGTCTAGGAGACCTTAAATCCTCGGGAGGTGTAAGACCTTCAGTGCATTAAAGTGCACGCCTCATTGCATTTGGCATACATCGCATCGCGCCGAGTGCGCACCCCATTTGCACTTCATTTTCCATCCTTATGAGGCACGCATGTCTCATTTGCCCTATCGTGTGTCGCATTATGCAAATTGCCCCAACGAGGGTCCGGCGGGACCGAAAACACGCACGGTCTGGCGAGACCTTAAACCCGCTCATTTGCATTGTTATGCATCTCAAAAGCCGTGCGCTGGCACGCATTTCGAACATCATGCATCATGTGCATCTCAATGCATACGCTGCGCATCCCGGTCTAGGAGACCTTAAATCCTCTGAAGGTGCAATTCCTTTGGTGTTCGTCGTGCCCGAACGACTTTCGGTGGTCTGGTAAAGCCATCAGCCTGTGTTTGCGGTGAGTTCCTAGAAGACCAACTGGGACGGTGAAAACTAGAGTTTGAATGGCTTATGCCTAGAACGCAAAGGTTCGAGATCTCCGAGACTAAAGTCTGGTTTAAATACCCAGGGGGGTGTACCCTCGGCTTGAAATCTGTATGGAAGCCCCATAGGTTGAGGCGGCGTGTTTACGCCTCGATTCTGGATATTGAACCAACCTAGTATATCACCCTGTTGGTAAGATAGGGAAAGCTGCAATCATAGCCGTTGCATCATCATGCATCGTCATGCATCATTTGTAAATATTGCATATGTCATGCATTTCAACAAAACAAAAAACACATGCATATGTCCTGCATTTCATTGTAGTATAGTGCATTTGTCATGCATTTTAGTTGCATGCATCCATTGCATCACCTCCATCTATGGCTTGCGCCCTTCCTTGTTGAGCTTGGTCTGGTATGTGCCCGTATTTTTCGTGTCAAAACACAGTTGTCGAGCTTTTGTGTCCGAGCCTTGAGGGTAGCGGCACCGCTTCTGTGTTAGATACGGTTTGTATGTGTGCATGCCTTTCCTAGGCAAGATTTGGTTTGGCCCGCGTGCCATATCCCTTGTATCCATATCCATTGCACTGTAATTTGCATGCATTTCATTGCATCACCTCCATCTATGGCTTGCGCCCTTCCTTGTTGAGCTTGGTCTGGTATGTGCCCGTATTTTTCGTGTCAAAACACAGTTGTCGAGCTTTTGTGTCTGAGCCTTGAGGGTAACGGCACCGCTCTGTGTTAGATACGGTTCGTATGTGTACATGCCTTTCCTAGGCAAGATTTGGTTTGGCCCGCGTGCCATATCCATTGTATCCATTTCCATCACATTGTAGTGTAATTGTTGCATCCGGCATTAGGATCATTATTCCCTCATCAGCGGGTCGTTTCCCCACTTATGTCATTCCACCCAATACTCGTTCTTGTGTCCGTGCGAAGTACTCGTAGATCAGACATCGTTCTATGGGAGACGGACTTGTCACCTCCATCAATCTATCTGACATTCGTGTGGTTTCGAACCGCTCATGATCGAATCATGATTCAAATGCCCTGTACGTAGTTTGCATCGCATATAGTTTCAATCGCATTGCATTATCATTTGCATTATTCATACATAGTTTTGTATATATTGCATATTGTTTAGCATTCGCATTGCATATGTCATGCATGTTGCTAACAATATTGTACCTGTTAAGTTTGCTTTCTTTTCAGGCGCGATATTGTATGTACGGTTCATTTACCGCTGGTGGAACCAGGCGAGCCGCACAGGTATTGTATCTCCCGAGTGAGACGTTTTGAGAATTGCATAATTCTCTTACATCCTTTCTGCATTGTGATGTAGACTGTTGCATGTTAGCTTATAACTGTCGCATGTATTGCTTCATTGCAGCTTTCTTTGCATGATCATAAGTTATGCCCGGCTTCTTGCATTGTCAGTTGCATTTTGCCCCCGCCTACGGGCGCATATCTTATCTTTGGCATGTGTGCCTGTGCATGAACTACGCTGGTTTGATTCCCTCAGGGATACGTAGGCAGCTTGCGAGTTCAACCATTTGCGCTTTGTATGTCTGTCCAAGTCTTCGGCCTTGTCAAAAATGGGTCGTCTCTGGGCTTTGACATTCACTCCCGTCATTCTTATGACTTTCGAGTTCTGTCAAAGAGGGGCAACTGTAGACACCCCGTTTTTGACCGTCCTCAAGACTTGGACGTCACCGTTGGAACACTCGGTGATTATCCATGTTTGTGTTCGTTTGGAGTTCCCGGAGTTCTCGGCTACGCGCGCCGTGCCTCAAGACCTCCAGACTCGACCGTTTGTGTTTGGTTTTGCACCAAACACTTGTGTTTTGCCTTGGGAGGGCAGGGAATGCTTTGTGAGGCATCCCTACACACCACCGGCCGGGGCTAGAGGCCACCGGCTGGCTGGAGTTGCCACCGGCACTATATTGTGCCGGTCGGCACTATTTTGTGCCGGTCGGCACTAATTTTGTCAAAATGACATTTTTTGGCCGGCCGAGCACTGTTCAGCTGCTTTCTGAGATATTTTCAGACAGCTGTTTAGCTCTTGTTTCCCCTCCATACACGTGTATGGAGGGATGAGCCCTTGGATGACTTAGTTTGTAAGTCTTTGTTGCCTATAAGAGAGAAGGCTCTTCTCTTGGCTCAAGGGTTGAAAAGGTGAACAAAATTCAGAGGGTTAGACATAGGAGAAGCTCTGGTTTAGGGTTTGGAGTTCTATATCTATCATATATCTCTCTTTCTCCTTTGAGCTTAGTGTGTGTGTATTGTCATAATATTGCACATAAACACCTAGTGTCTCACCTTCCTCTTGCAACTGAGATCCTTAAGGCTTGTTCTTGAAGTTCTTGACTGGTTTTGAGCTCAAGGACCCATCCACTCCAACCTTTGTGAAGGTGGTCTTCAAGGGTAAGAAACTTGCTTTATTTACCCCATTCTTGCACCCTCTTTTTGCTTGCTTTAAAACAGTTTTTGTGCTTAGTGATCAACACATAAAAGTTCTGTTTTTTAAGCCTCTTTATTGTTTATTAAGAGTGCTTAGTGGTTTGAGCAAGTTTGACCACCCTTAGGCCTTGAAAAGGCCACTTTTTGTGCCATTTTGTGAGAAATCCGAGACTTTGGTCTTAGGATCTTTTCACCACTGAAATCTTGAGGGATTTCAGTGGTGAAGAGCATGCCTTAGAGTCCCAAGAAGGAGAGGGCCACCCCCTCTCTTGATGTCCTTGAAAAGGGCAAATTTTGGCTTCCAAAGGAGCTTCATGCTTGAGTGTGTGTTAAGCATGTTTGACTTGTTTTTCATGCTTATATTGCCATGTTATAACATGATTTCAAGTTAGTTTAGGTCCCTTATGCATGCTTAGCATAGTTGCCTTGTAATGTCTCTTTGATGCCTTAACATGTCTAGGTTGCATGCCTTTGTTTTGAACATGTTTTAGGCCTAGATCCATGAAGCTTGTGTGCTTATTTTGCCATGATTTAACTCTGTCCATAGCCATTTGGGTCGATCCTATCATGCATTATATAGCTCCTTTGCATTTGGCTTGTTGGCCTTGAGAGTATGAGTGTGTAGCATGCCATGCTTGCACCATTTTCAATGATTCGGAACCATCTAACATGCCATTTCAGGTCTTATGATGTGTTTGTTTGATTGCCTTACATGCCTCTTTAATGCTTTGAGAGTATGTATTAAATACTCCATGTTTTGGTCATGTTGCATGCCTTTGTACTTGAGCCTCTTAGATGTCATCTAGGTGCTCCTTAGGCTTTGTCTAGGTCTACTTGTGACCTGTTTTGAGTCCCTTTAGCTTTGTGAAGCTTGATAGACTTGGCCTTGGTTGAAGCCTTCATGGCTTGTTTCAAGACTTGGGCCATTTGTTGCATATTTGGCTTGCTTTATTGCATGATTTGGCCTCATGTTTTGCATGAATTTCAGAGTTTTCCATGCATGCTTTTAGCCCATGTTTGGCCTCTTCAAGTGTGCTTGAATGTCGCTTGTTTATGCCTTGAGTTGGTACCTTAACATGTGTATGTATGCATGTGTGTTTGGCCCTCATAACTTAGCATGTGGCTACTGATTTTGGGCTTTTTAGAGCTGCCCAATTCATGTTTAAGTCCATCTTTCAATTGGTTTGCATGCTTACCTTGTATGCTTACTTACATGTTTGCATTGAATTGCCATGTTGCATGTTAGTTGCCACGCTTAGGGTTGCATCATGTTGACATGCATGTTAGGCCTCTTGAAGTAAAGTATGATAGAGATTTGGCACCCTTGTTTGCTTGTTTGCATTGCATGCATTTGAAATCAAAGTTGCACTCTTGATTCTTTGGGCCATCATGCATGGAAATGCGTGATTGGTGGTCCGGGAATCGAGGCACATCCCCCCTTGAGTCAATAACATGATAGGGAGTGTGTTTGGTGCATACATGCCTTGAATTGCATTGCCATGCAAGTTTTGCCCTCTGCTGCTGTGAGTTGCAGGTTCTGCAGGTGTTAAGTGCCGACCGGCACCTTTTAGTGCCGACCGGCAGTGAATTGGCAGCCGATAGCTTCAATCAGTGCCGGTGGCCACATCCTTCAGCCGGTGGTGTTCTACCCCAGCCGGTGGTACTCCCCAGTGCCCTGAGAGGCACTCCTGGGACTTTGGTAATTTTCTAAGGAGGATAGCAGGGAAAACAGAGGCACACTTGCATGACAGTGCGATTCCGAGCCAATTCCGAGCGCGCGCTGCATTTGGGCCCTCCTCCCGAGGCACTTACTGTTTTAATTAGATTAATTATTTGTCTAATTAATTTAGTGATTTGTAATAATTAATTAGCTAGAATAGTTAATTATTTATTCATTATTTGTATTATTATTTCGGTCCCTCCGAGCGAGGGCGAAAAGTGTAATAAGTGTGTGTGAGTGGATGTATGTCTTCCAACCCCCACTTCTTTCTATCCCTTTTATTTACCTGCTTACAATGGTAGATTAGGGCATGTTCAGTTAGCATACCTTATGCAATGCATGTGTGCATTCATGCATTTGTTTACATGCACCGGGCTCGGTACATCATACAAACTGCATCGTACTTTCGATTCCAAATTGAATATGTGATAGTTTTAGCATTTCACATGCCATGTCTAGGATAGCCGAGCCTGCCTAGATTACATCTTTGCATGTGTTGCATTAGACATTTCAGTATGCTTAGGTCCATGCATGGATTTCTAATAAGCTTCTGTTTTGGCACGGAGTACGATGTAAGTATTTTACGCTTTGGCATATCGCATGAGTGTGAATGTTACCATGACAATATGCTTGCCATGCGGCTAATTGCTTACATGATAAACTGTTCGAATGCCTGTGGGTGAAGGTTGGATTGCCTGAGTTGGAACAACTCGTTGAAATCCGAATTTTAGCCTACTCGCGAGTAGCACAAAAACCAACACGTTTTTCGAGACAAAACGGATACGCAATGTGTATTTCCAAATTAGGCAATCTAGTCTATACTTTTGTGTTGTGCGCATAACATAGTAATTCTAGACTAATAACTGGAATAAGAACATGTAATGTTTTCAAAATCGGATATCACGGTTAGTAGAGGCCGGTCTTCGGACCGGGCGAAAGGGGGTGCTCATAGCTGACCTTCCCCGATCGTACCCAAGCTCCCGAGCCAAGACATTTGGTGATGACGGACACGTGGCCTTCGGCACCGAGTCAGGGTTTCCTAAATTTCCCATTTTTAAAAAAATATTTAGGTGGCGACTCTGTAATCTGGCAAAGCAGTCCATGTTTGGCACTACTTTTTCAAAAATCTGTTTTCTTCAAAACGATTTGCCAGAGTTGGACTCTTTGGTTCAGATTTAGAACCGCGACACAAAAGGGAGTCCGAACTGTAGCCGAGGTCCCCCGCGGACGTGCCACACCAGCCAACCCCTAAGTTGGTTTTTCCAGCCAACTTAGAATATAGTGTTTGGTTATTCCGACCAAACGTCCTGCAGCATGGATCCTTATCTTGGGCTTAGGAGGGGTGTTGGTTTAATCCAGCCAACCTCTAAGTTGGTTTAATCCAGCCAACCTAGAATAAAATGTTTTTGCGGCCCCTAACTCTAAAACAAACTATTACAGTAAAAAATGCTTATACTGAAAAGAACAAATGCTCGTTTTATTAAGAAAAGGGAAAAAATTACATATATTTAAAAAGCTAAAAATAAAACAATTTGAGATTGGCAGTGTTCCACGGCCTGGGAATCGCTTTGCCGTCCTCATCTTCCAAGTGGTATGCCCCTTTGCCTGCTAATCCGACCACTTTGTAAGGTCCTTCCCAATTAGGCCCCAACTTGCCATCTCCTGGAACCAAGGTGTTTCCCATCACTTTGCGCAATACCCAATCTCCGATCTTGAATTGCCTTGGATGCACTGTTTTGTTATACTTTCTGGACAATTCTTGTTGGTAGGAGCCGATGTGGACCAATGCTCTATCTCTTCTCTCTTCCGCCAGGTCGAGCTCCAATGCTATGGCTTCGCTGTTTAAGTCTGGGTCAAAGTTTTCGCTTCGAATTGTGGGAAGGCCAACTTCTAATGGGATGACTGCTTCCATGCCATAAGCTAAGGAGAATGGTGTTTCTCCTGTTGATCGCCGAGGCGTGGTGCGGTAAGCCCATAGAACATGAGGGAGCTCCTCCGCCCACTTGCCTTTTGCTCTCTCTAACATTGTCTTCAATCCATCCAAGACTACTTTGTTTGATGCCTCTGCCTACCCATTTGCTTGGGGATATGCCGGTGTGGAATTGTATAACTCTATCTTATACTCTTCACAAAAGCCCCTGAAAATTCTACCGTCGAATTGAGTGCCATTGTCTGATACCAGTGCCTTTGGTATGCCAAATCGAGTGATGATATTCTGCCAGACAAACTTTTTCACATCTTTTTCCTTGATTGATGCCAAGGCTTCTGCTTCCACCCATTTTGTGAAGTAGTTGGTAGCCGCAAGGAAGAACTTCCTGTTGCCGGGTGCTGTTGGAAGTGGCCCTACTATGTCTAAGCCCCACATTGCGAAGGGCCATGGGCTAGTTAGAGGTAGAAGTTCTCTGGCGGGTTGGTGTATTTGATGTGCGAACTTCTGGCATTTTTCGCATTTTTTGACATACTTCTCTGAATCCGCTTGCATGTATGGCCACCAGTATCCTTGTGAAATTGCCCTGTATGCTAGCGATCTTCCACCTTGATGGCTTCCGCATACGCCCTTGTGTATTTCGAACAGAAACGCTTCCACTTTGATGGGGTGAACACACTTTAGGTAAGGTCCTGAGAATGACTTTTTGTACAATGCCAAGGATGGAGAGAGCCAAAATCGCTGCGACTTTGCTCTTATTCTGTTGGCTTCTTTCTTCTCTTCTGGTAGGGTGCCGTCTTTCAGGAATAATATGATGGGATCCATCCAAGAAGGGCCTAGATCGGCGCAACATACCTCTTCTGCTTCTGGGTCTTCAATGCTTGGCCTAGGCAGATAGTCGATCAGTAGTGGATGAGGGATGGAGGTATCTGCCATTGAGGCGAAGCCTGCCAGTTCGTCTGCTCTGCTGTTTTCCTCTCTGCCGATCTGCTCTATCCTGACTACTTCAAATTTTTTGATCTCTGTTCTGACCAACTCTTGGTACTTGGCCATCTTGTCATCCTTTGCTTCATAGTCGCCAGATATTTGGTTTACCACCAGCTGTGAGTCGCTATAAACCATTAGCTCGGTGGCCTTCATATAGAACACTGACTTGAGACCTGCAAGAAGCGCTTCATACTCCGCTTCGTTGTTTGATGCTGGGAAGCCCAGGTTGACTACTTGCTCCACCACTAGGCCATCTAGAGAGATGAGGACTATGCCAAGTCTTGCTCCATGCCGGTTGGATGCTCCATCCACGAAGAGCTTTCACATCTCTCCAACAAACAACTTCCAGCAAGTGGAGGGGTCAGATGATGCCTTGGGATCTTCCATGTTGGTGGTGTCTTCTTTGAGGTCCATGCTTGCCGTCTGCCCCTTGCTTTCTGGTTGTACCAAGTCTTGTTTTGTTCGTGAGTCCTGACTTGGTGTAGCATGGTTTGCCTCTTCCTTCCCTGTTTCGTTTTGGGCTGCCTTGGCGTCTGGCTGAGTATTTTGTACCAAGGGTTGCGTTATTCCGGCGTCAACTTCCATCCCTAGTTCGGTTGTTTCAGTCAGGTCGACCGGGCAGATGTGATGACTTCCTGGTGTGAATTCTGCGACAAAATCCGCCAATGCTTGAGCTTTTATTGCGGTTCTGGGTTGGAATTTGATGTCGTATTGCCCCAGCTCTACTGCCCACTTCAAAATTCGCCCAGAAAAGTTCGCCCTTTCAAACAAAGCTTTTAATGGGAAGGCTGTGAGGACAACTATAGTATGGGCGTGAAAGTAGTGCGACAACTTTCTTGAGGCCATCAACAAGGCCAATGCCAGTTTCTCCAGTGGCAAGTACCTTGTTTCGGTGCCTAGTAGTGTCTTGCTGACATAATAGATGGGCAGATGTTGAATTCCTTCTGCACGGACCAACACTGCGCTGATTGCGTGCTGTGAGACTGCTAGGTACAAGAAGAGTTCTTCTCCAGGAATTGGAGTTACGAGTAATGGTGGAGAAGATATGTATTCCTTCAAGCTTTCCAGAGCTTGGTCGCATTCGTCGTCCCACTCAAACTTGGCCTTTAAAGCATGGAAGAATGGTCGTAATCTGTCGGACGACCGGCTTATGAACCAATTGAGCGCAGCGGCCATGCCGGTGAGATGTTGCACTTCTTTGACTGAATTTGGTCTCTCCAGATCCTGAATTGCCTTGATCTGGGAGGGGTCTGCCTCTATACCCCGGTTGGTCACAAGGAAGCCCAGGAATTTGCCAGATCCTACTCCGAATGCACACTTTGACGCGTTGAGGCGTAACTTATGCTTCTTTAGGATCTGGAACATCTCACTTAGGTCCTTGAGATGGTCATTCTCATCCTTGCTTTTGACCACCATATCGTCGATGTAAGCCTCCATTGTTCTGCCTAACAATGGCTCAAACATCTTGGTGACCATTCTCTGGAATGTCGCCCCTGCGTTCTTTAGGCCAAAGGGCATGACCTTGTAGCAGTATAGTCCTCTTGGAGTTGTGAAGGACGTCACCTCTTGATCTGGTTCGTGCATGGCAATTTGATGGTAGCCTCTGTATGCATCCAAAAAGCTAAGTCGGTTGTGCCCCGCCGTTAGATCTACCAATTGATCTATCCGTGGTAGAGGAAAGCTGTCTTTTGGGCATGCCTTGTTGACTGTTTTGTAGTCGACGCAGACGCGCCACTTGCCATTCTTCTTTGGCACTACGACTGTGTTGGAGATCCATCTTGGGTAGTGCACCTCTCTAATTGCTCCTGCGTCTAGCAGGTTTCCAACTTCTTCTGCCACTATTTCGGCATGGTGGAGTGCCGATCTGCGTGTCCGCTGAATGATTGGTCTGGCGGATGGGTGGACATTGAGTTGGTGGCAGATGAAACTTGGATCAATGCCTGGCATGTCGTATGGAGTCCAAGCGAACACTTCGATGTTAGAGGTCAAGAATTCCAAGACCTCTAATCTCTCAGTGCTGGACAACGACGAACCAAGTAAAAAGAACTTATCCGGGTTCTTTTCATCTATTCTGACCTCCACCAAGTCTTCCACCGCTTTCTGACTGGCCGCTTTGCCAACATCTGCGAACAGTTCATTACTCTCAGGTTCCTCCACCGAATGAACGTATCCTTTGGCAGCGCGGCTGCCATTCACTGTGACAAAGCATTGTTTTGACATGATCTGGTCGCCATAAACCTCCTCAATTACTCCGGCGTCGTTGGGGAACCGCATCACTTGGTGGTAGGAGGACGCCACCGAGCGCATGGCATGCAGCCATGTCCTGCCCAAGATAATGTTGTAAGTGGAGGGGACCTTCAATACCCAGAACTCCACTTGTTTCATCACACTCCCTGCTTTGACTGGGAGGATTATTTTGCCGATGGGCCATTCTGGCATGGAGTTGAATCCAATTAGGGGAGATACGGCAGGCGCCAAGTCTTTATCTTGCAACTTTAGTTGTTTAAATGTTTCGTAGTACATGATTTCACATGAACTACCCTGGTCAATCAGAATCCGCTTGATGTCAAAATCCTTGACTCGGAGAGTGACGACCAGGGCGTCATTGTGGGGGCAATATATCCTTGCCAAGTCTTTATCCGAAAAAGACATGACGTTTGTGGCCTCTGTCTTCCCCTTCTTGATGGCAGGTTGGGCACTTAGCACTTCTCTCAAGTGCTTAGCCTTTTTAATTGATCCTCTGAGCTCGCATACACGCTCAGGTTCGAAGACTCCATGTATCACGTTGATTACGCCTTGAGGTGGGGCGTCAATTGGCATACCATTGGGATTATTCTGGTCCTGGGGGGCTGGTTGTGCCCCTCCTTCGATGTATTTATCCAGGTGGCCTGCTGCCACCAACTCCTCCAAGTGCTGTCTCAATGGCGTGCAATTCTCAGTGAGGTGCCCCTTTTCTTTATGGAAGGTGCACCGTGACCTGTCGTCGTAGTCGTTCTGAGCCTCGCCCAGCTTGGCTGGCCACTTGACGAAAGGCTCGTCTCGAATCTCGCTAAGTATTCGGTAGATCGGTTTCTTGAAGACCGTGGTTATGGCAGTGCGGACTCTCAACCATCTTTTGTCCTGGTCTTCTCCGTTGTCTCTTCTGCCACGTCCGTTTCTGTTCGGACGGTCTACTATGTTGACCTTTGCTGAGGCCTTCTTTTCTGGTGCTGTGGTCGCGCCAGATTTTGCTTTGGCACGTGCGCCATCCTCTTCCACCCTGATGTGTGTAGACGTCCCCGAACGCCCCGGGAGGGTTAAGTCCCGTTCTGTTCATATTGGGGTCACTACAGTTCAAGGACTCAAATGTCACGGTTCTTAATCTTGAACCAAAGAGTCCAAATCCGGCAAATCGTTTTGAAAACAGATTTCTTGAAAGAAGGTCCAAACATGGACTGCTTTGCCAGATACAGAGTCGCCACCTAAATGTTTTTTAATGGGAAATTTAGGAAACCCTGACTCGGTGCCAAAGGCCACGTGTCCGTCATCACCAAAGTTGCCTCGGCTCGGGAAATTTAGGAACTTGAGTTTCTGCTTGACAGGTCGGGCCTCGGGGTCAAGAGGGATCCGATGCTGTACAATCTCAGGATCGATTCCAGGCATGTCTTCGTAAGACCACGCGAAAACATCTTTGAAATCTTTTAATAAAGCGACTAAGCGCTCGCGTTCTTCCGAAGACAACGTGGACCCGATCTGGACTAGCCGCGGGTCCTCCTCAGTACCAATGTTCACGGTAATGATTTCATCCGTTAATGGCTTAACAAATCTCTCTTGCTCTTGCTCAATTAGACGTTGTAAAATCGGAGGAACTTCGTCCTCATCGTTTTCATCAAAGTTTTGAAAGTCTGAATTAATGCAATAAATTAAGGGCACAGAGAAATACTCGGAAACCACATTCACCTCATTCTCATTAAGTTCATCCAAATCGTCCAATTCTTCTGTTACAACAGACTCAAAAGAAAAGGAAAAAGACGACCTGGACAGGACTGTGGCATCCGGGTTAACATCCCTAGGAGTACCAGACTTAGACTCAGTCGAGCTGGAACCTGATTCCGACTCACAAGACTCGGTGGAATCAGATTCCGGCTCACTACCTGACCCGGTGCTGCTGGACAAAAATCCCTCCTCGTACTGCCAAGTGAGAGAGGGTGCGATTGATGCATCCAAGATAGCTGCTGGTCGGCTCACAGCCGTTTCATCCCCAATCATGGAAACCACGAAGTTATCCCCCAAGCACTCTTGGTCGATCGGAGGATCAGAGAGGAGACATGCCAGTGCTACCCCCATTTCAAATTCTATGCCCTCAGGATCCCCTGCTTTATTCTGCTCAACCTCAGTTGTTGGGTCTGTCTGCTCGGCGGCAACGTCATCCCCGGATAGTTGCAAATCAAAGAAAATCTCGAAGCCTGGGACGCGCTTCTTCTCCGCGTTTATCCACGGCTCTGGGAAGCCGCAAAATGGAAAATCCTCCCCCTCCCGGACGAAGCGTCCGTTCAGAGTACCCTGAATGGGCCTGTGTATTAGGTCAAACGGCTTCCCAGCCTGCTTCGCTCTGGCTCTGCCGGCCATTTCCTTTCCTTTCCTCACCCAGTCTTCTTTGGTGGGCAGATAACCCAGTCCAAAGGTATGCGGATTGTGTGGCACTTCGGCCAACGCTGCGACTCCTTTCCTGCCGCTCCTTCCTAATCCCATCCTGGGAATATGTTGTAGCTTGTTCATGAGGTAGACTGATTGGGCACTGACGTATACACCTTCATTCACAGCCATAATGTTCTGTACTACCCGGGCCTCGGCCAAAGTGAATCCTGATAAGAAGACATCTTCTGTGCCATGCTCAATTTCCAGGACCGGCGTAGATACCGGGGAGGGGATGGATTGATGAGTTCCCAAATACAGTGGCTACTCCCTTTCCATAGGGGTATTTCACCATCTGATGTAGAGTTGAGGAGACTGCCTTTACTTGGTGCAGCCACGGCCGCCCCAAGAGTAAGTTGAAGGTTGCGGGAACGTCCAAGACGTGAAATTCGACGTCATGTTGTCTTGGACCAACCTTGGTTTGAATCTTGACAATCCCCATTACTTCCCTACTCGTATTATCATAAGCTTTGATCACCTGAGTTGTTGGTGTGAAGTCCGCGGGCTTCAACCCAACTGCATATGCTGTTCTGACTGGGCAGACATTGATAGCGGACCCGGTATCAACAAGTACCACCGGTATCCATTTACCTCTACACTCCACAAAGACGTAGAGAGGTTTGTTATGGTTTGTGCCCTCAGGCGGCAACTCCTTGTCTAAAAAGGTTAATGCCGGGGAAAACCCTCCTCAACCAGCAACCAGCGACTGTAGTGTTCTGGCCTATTGTAGTGTCTATTGAGGTTTGCCTTCATCCATAGATAGGACGGCCTGTCTGTGCACCCTTGATGCCATAAGCAGTCCCCAGATGGAGATGTCTGCTTGTATCTTCTTCAATTGTTTGAGCACAGCTTCTTCTTCTATCTGTTTCTCTCTCTGTTTCTCTGCCTCTTTATCTTTCCCAGATGCCTCAGGTTGATCAAGGTGTGGGGGCTTGAAATACCGTCCACTCCTGGTCATATGAGCGATCTCGTCAATATACCAGGTATCATCTGGTTGAGCACCTGCCCAGTCTTCGTCCGTGTGGGCAAGACATAAGTCGTCGTCTTCCCACCACATTCCATCGGCAGCCGACAGACATCTGTCCGGCTCCGGTATAATCATGCTCGCGGCACCTTCAGTCTTTATGCCCGCAACATTCTCGGTTCCTGTGCACACGGCACTTTCGACCCCCACATGGGCCTTGGCTTTCCTAATTCTTTCAGAATCGTCAAACTTTTGTCGTTCCAACTGCGTCAGTACAGCCGGTTGTTCAATATTCCCTGTATTTACGATCCCGGAATTCTGAGCGAAATTCTTAACGCCGGCGCTCTCCGGCGGTAGATTCTGACCCTCGGCCCTTCCGGCCATCATCGATACTCTCGCCCCTGCCGGGCCCTGCTGAAATTCTACAATGTCCGGCTGATCATCTAACCACCCAGTGACTTCTGCCGTCTCCTCATAGTCGAACCAGTTGATTGAAGCATCCGCTGATTCTTGGTCGTTGAAGAACTGGAAGTTGGCAAAGTCCTCTTCCACTGTTGTCAGATCATCTGCCCCTTGTTCAAGTCTATCCCCCCGAATCATGCACAGCTCAACTTTTTCTGGCAGCCCCACACTCAGCTTGGACTGGCCCACTGATAAGATGTACTCGCTTGGATCATAGGCTCCTCCAGCAAGGTTCCCAGGTTGTTCCATCCCAGACTCGACAATTCTGCTCTCCTCTGAAACCTGCCCCGTTCCATCTTCGGTGGTCACCGCCACTGGCTTAGATTGGGTTGTGAAGGTGTCCAACATGCACAAGTCAGTGCAATCAGGAAGGATCACCTCGGGATTGGGTAGGTGAGAGGGAGTAATATAGATACTAGGATCGTAGGACGACCCCAGTTTGGATGAGGTTGACTCTTTTGGGTGGAGGGGCTTGGTTGTGTGGTGGGAGAGGGGATTTGTTGTGACATTGGGTTTTTCGGGAGGTGCGATCACCTGCTTGTCGATAAGATCTTGGATCTCATGACGCAATCTGTAGCAACGGTCGGTGTCGTGACCGTGCTGTTGGTGGTACGCACAGTACTTTGCTGGGTCATAAGAGGGAGGGAGTGGATTTGGCAGTGGCTTCGGCTCTAAAGGTGTCAGATGCTTCTTTCTGATTAACACCCCGAGAGCCTTGGACAAAGGCATGTATAGTGGAGTGAAAGTTCTTTGGCCCCTGGGTTGAAATCTCGAGGCTTGGTTACTGCTCTCGGATGTACTGGAAAAGGGTGTGGCCGCTGCGGGCCTTGGTTGGGGAGGGGGAGTGGTGGTGACCATACCGACCTCAGAAGTCCTTGTGTTTGCAGCGCCACTCGGGCCTGCGTTGTTATTGCGGTTGAATGTCCTTCGGGGCTGCTCCCGGTCCTGATCGATCAACCCTTGCTTCATCGCGTCTTCGATCTGTACCCCCATTTCGTGTAAGTCTGAGAAAGTTGGAAAGGGGAGCACAATCATCTTCTGCATTAACTTCGGTTGGAGATTGCGCACAATCATCCGGATCTGATCTTTATCTGTTGGCCTCAAGGTCATCATCGATGCCTTTGCTCTCCACCGAGTTACAAAATCGGAGAAAGACTCCTTGGGTTCTTGCCTCGTCGTCTCGAGATCACGTGTTGTAATCTCGATCTGTGTATTATACGAGTACTGCGCAACGAAGGCCTCAGCCATCTCATCCCAATTTCTCTTCACATCATCTTCTAACTTGGCATACCAGATGGCCGCCACCCCCGACAAAGTTCTGCCAAACAAAGAAAGCTTCTGCGGTCGGGTTAGGCCCATTGGCCTCAAGATGTCTGAAAATAGGCGGAGATGGACCATAGGATCCCCTGACCCATCAAAACGGTCAATCTGTGGCATCTTGAATCTGTCTGGCAATGTTACAGCCACGTCAGTGTACCCATCTTCGATGTCTGGGATGGCCTTCACCCCCTGCGACTTCTTGAAGAGTTTCTCCAACTTACTCAGCTTCAGAGCTGTATGATCTACCTCGAACTCAAAGGGAGAGTCCGGGTGGTTGGGTGTAAGATTCTTGGACAGTTGTGGCAGAAGCGGGGGCGGAGCCAGCCCCGTTGGAATTGTTGTCCTCCTGGATATTTTGGACATTGGATAGGGTGTTCTGGGTATTCGGGAAGGTATTCTGAGGGTTTGGTAAGGTATTCTGAGGGTTCGGAGGATTTGGCAAGGTATTCTGACCCGCAGGTGCCTACTCGGGTAGTGGAGCTGCTGGTGGAGGGGGAACCTGATGCGAAGCAGAGGCTACATTCTGCTGTTGCAGCCTAGTAATCAGCTTGGCCTGCTGGGCCATGACTGCGGCTTGTTGTTTAGAAAATTCCGCTTGGCGGATGGAATCCTCTTGCATCTGCCTCATGCTTTCTTGCATCTGGCGCATCATCGCCTCTACCACTGATGTATTCTGCTGTTCCATCTGGATGCCCGGTAAATGTACTTCTATAGCAGACACAGAAATCTCAGCCTGGCTGTTCACTGTCAAAGTAGCCCTCTGTCCCGGTAATCCCTGCGCTGACACACTACGCCTCCTCGGCCTTCTTCTGGCAACTGGGGATAGAGAGTGAAACACTGGATGTCCGTCAACGAGATCCTCGGATCGGTTGAGTCGGCGACCTCGTGTCCAGAGTGCTTGGGGAGTATCTACTGGCTCGGAAGCAATCGTGCTAAAAACTGCCCTAGCAAAAAGATAATAAAGCAAAAAGGAAATAAATAACCAGAAAAACGGGCAGCATAACAGCTTAATTTAAATACACACAACACACAGTCGGGCATACAACACGCAGTTTGATAAGCTGGAAATACACTGTCCTCAAACACTGATTACTGTTCCCATTTCACTGTTCCCCAAAACTGAATCGGATATCCGCAGACAACTGATTCTCAGATACTGACTGATGCCCGCAGGCCTGACTGATGCCCGCAGGCCTGAACGATGCCCGCAGGCCTGATGCCCAAACTTATAGACTGATACATGCATTCCTGTAGAGACGCACTCTAAAGCACATAACAGATAAGCGAGAGCCAAAACACCCCTATTTGGGGGTAGGGTTTCCCTGTCCTATTTTGTCAGGAACTAGGGTTTCACTACGCACGCAGCGGTTTCAAACAACCTATAAACGGGTAAGCAACCTGTCCTAGTTTGGAATGGTCACTATGGATCCGAATATGCACTAGGTCGAATGGTCAAAAAGGGTGCCCCGGTAAAACCGGGGTTTGTGTTCCCATGCTGTCAGAGCCCAGAGCCGATCAGCCTTATGGACATGCCTTGACAAGACAAGCCTCCGGCAAATCGTTCGGGAATGGCATATGGCAAACACGGTGTCCTAGGCGCACCAATGCAAATGCAATGCAAAGAAACACACAAGTGTAGTCAAAACTAGATATCATGAGTTCAAGTCAAGTTCTCTAAGTCCCCAGCAGAGTCGCCAGAAACTGTAGACGTCCCGAACGCCCCGGGAGGTTAAGTCCCGTTCTGTTCATATTGGGGTCACTACAGTTCAAGGACTCAAATGTCACGGTTCTTAATCTTGAACCAAAGAGTCCAAATCCGGCAAATCGTTTTGAAAACAGATTTTTTGAAAGAAGTGCCAAACATGGACTGCTTTGCCAGATACAGAGTCGCCACCTAAATGTTTTTTAATGGGAAATTTAGGAAACCCTGACTCGGTGCAAAGGCCACGTGTCCGTCATCACCAAAGTTGCCTCGGCTCGGGAACTTGGGTACGATTGGGGAAGGTCACTTCGTGAGCACCCCCGCTCGCCCGGTCAAAGACCGGCCTCTACTAACCATGATATCTTATTTTGAAAACATTGTATGTTCTTATTCCGGTTATTAGCCTAGGTTACTATGTGATACTCGCAGCAAACAAGTATAGACTGGGCCGCCTGAATTGGAACAAAACATTTCATGTTTGTTTGTTTGAAAATGGTTTGATGGTGCTACCCGCAGGTAGGCTAAGACGTGGATTTGCCACCCTCAGGTGGGCTTAGAAAACATGATTTTGCCACTATCTAGTGGGCTTAAAACAAACAGTCAACGCATTGTCCCAATTCAAGTAACTCAGCCTCCACCCACAGGCATCCAAGGCAGTTATATCACATAAGCAGTAGCCTCATGGTAAGCATGCTATCATGGCAACACTCACACGCATGCAAGGATGCTAAAGCATAAAACTTACCGAGTACTCCAAGCCAAAAACAGAAAACTGATTAGAAATCAATGCATGATCCTAAATATACAGGAATGCCTAATGCAACACATGCAATAATGCAACTATAGCAGGCTCGGCTATTCTAAACATGGCATATGGAATGCTACAACTAACACGTATTCAATTTGGAATCGAAATACAAATGCAGTTTGTATGATGCGCCGAGCCCGGTGCGTGCAAAACAGATGAATGATGCAAACATGCCGTCATACTGTATGCTAATCGAAATATGCCCTATATCTAACCATCATAAGCAGGTAAATAAAAGGGAAGAAAGATGTGGGGTTGGAAGACATACATCACACTCACGCACACTTATTACAGTTATCCCCTCGCGCAGAGGGTCCGAATAAATATACAGTCCGAATAAAAGAATAATACAGTCCGAAATTACAGTCCGAATAATACAGATTTTCTAATTAATTAACAAATTAAACTAAGAAAGCTTTAAACTGGCATGCAAGCCAGGGGGCTGCCTCGCTTCTGATGAATGATGTATGCTGGGCTGCCTTTGCGCAGAAATCCATTGGGATGCCCAATTTAGCCTCTGTTTGCAATGTTTCTCGAAATGCGCGCCAGACTCTGAAAAGTTGCTGATTCTTGATATGCTGCAACAGAGAGCAGGAAAGGGGCACAGCAATGTATTTCACAGATATATGCATGCCTCGATTCTCGTGCCACCAATCACGCATATCGATGCATGATGGCCGAAGAATCGGATTGCACAACTCAATATAGGGTGCAATGCAGATGAATGCTACAACAAAACCTAACTCCATCATGGGTAATCCGGGGTATCGGCGACTTGGGAATTGAGACCCGTTCCGTCACTCGGAGTACGAAACGTGCCTCGTTTCCCGTGCCCGGGCTAACTCCTATCCCGAACACGATGCAATATGCATGGTATGCATAAAATGCAGCTAATATACAATTCTAGCATGCTCAATGCTATGAAAATGAGACGCCTCGGAGTGCGTGCCAGACGGGCACGCATACTGAGGCGATGATTCTAAGGCATGAAATGGCATACACGATGCAATTGGACTTACACTAACACGAGTGGACCTCAGCCACACTCACATAAGAGGCCGTCGGATAAAAATGAAGTGCCTCGAAATGCGTGCCCGCGGGCGCGCAAACCGAGGCGATGCATACGGAATGCAAAATGACATGGAAATGATATATAATGAGGCTAAAATGAATGCCTGAAGTGCGTGCCCACGGGTACGCAAACCGAGAGAATGGCATACGGAATGCAATGATGCGAAAATGGCATACAGAATGCAAAATGGACTTATACCAACATGAGAGGGCCTCAGCCACTCTCATACGGGAGGCCGTCGGATAAAAATGAAGTGCCTCGAAATGCGTGCCCACCGGCGCGCGCAAACCGAGGCGATGCATTAAAGCATGAAATGACATACGAAATGCGAAATGGACTTATACTAACATGAGAGGGCCTCAGCCACACTCACAGGAGATGAAGAGACTGAAAATGAAGTGCCCGAAAATGCGTGCCCACGGGCGCGCAAACCGAGGCGATGCATTAAAGCATGAAATGACATGGAAATGATATGCAAACATGCAAATGGAATTTCAGCACTTACAAATGATGCAAAACAGTCCCGAAAGGCGGGGAAATGACACCAAATGCACGGAATGGTTCCGAAATGCGATAACAAGCACCCGGAATGGCCTATAGCCACACTAAACATGCATGGTTGGTACATGGTATGCAAAACAGTAGCAAGGCAGCCCCAAATAGCATTATTCACAGTACAAATCATGGCAAAATAATGAGCATAGACAGGACAACAATAGCATGCAAGAATACGAGCCAAGAGAGGGGTATTGAAGCAAGTGGTGTATGCGATGCTCAAACTGAAAAGTACCCTTCTACAACACTGATGAGGGACTAAAAATATGCACATTTTCAGTAGATGACATCCCTCAACTCAGTATTAAAACATGGTAAAAATGCTATGCAAGAATGAGGATGATATATGAGGCTATAACATGAAGTACCCCCAAAATCCATCAAATCAGAAAAGACCCTCAATGATATGTCAAGAAGATCAAAATATATATTTTCTATTCTGATGATGAAAACAGAAGCTAGAGCTAAGCTCTAAAAGAGGCAATGCAAATGGGGTCAAAGAGCAGATATAGAGGCAAGTATAACATGGAGACCCCCCAAAAAAGTTGATCCCTTCTACAATATTGTAGAGGGACACAAAATAAGCTCATTCACAGTTCATGCATGTTCCAAAACAGACTGCATGTAGGTCAAATAAATCATGCAAGTTTACGGTAATTTGAAGGAATTATGAAGCAAGTGCATGATAGAGAGGCCAAAAAGGTTGATCCTTCTTCAATGTTGAAGAGGGGCTCAAAATAGGCCCACTCACAGTTTACCTCATGCCCGAAAACAGATCACTCATAGGCCAAATATTTCATGCCAAAAACAAGGGTAAAACATGGATTCAAAGCAACTTGCATATGGAGCATGAAACAAGGTTGAGACCTTCTTCAATGTTGAAGAGGGGCTCAAAATAAGCACAATATCAGTTCATGAGATGCTCCAATTCAGATCACACATAGGCCAAATATTCAATGCAAAATAATGGCATACAGAGGATATTGAAAGAAGTGCAAGATGGAGGGCTCAAACAGAGTTGAGCCCTTAAACAAACCTCAAGAATAGCTCAAAAGAAGACCACTTTCAGTATTGGTCGGAGCTCAAAACAGTGAGCAAGTAGGGTTAAGAAATGAGGCAAGAAAATGGTGTAAAAGAGGGGATTTGAGACTTACCCTTGAAGACAAGTCTTTCTTTGCTTCTTGACTTGAGTTTGTTGCTTCTTAGCCACTGAAAAACCTTCCTTTGCTGCTGAAATGGAAGTGGTGAAGGTAGTGCTTGGTGTTGATGAACAAATGAGACCAAAACTTGAGAGTTTGAGAGTGATAGAGAGAGATATGCTTGAACCCAATTTTTCTAACCTTAAGGACTGAATTGGGAGGCCCCTTATATGGACAAAAGAGGGGTGTAAAAGGGGAGGGAAATGCACCCAAGCTTTCCCTCCAAAATATCCCCCGGATGCCAAAGATATTTTGGAAAAACAGCTATACAGCTGTAAAGTATGCACTGAGGGAGTGTGGCCGGCCAAGTGCTTTTCTGGAGGTGGCCGGCCGGCCACCCCCATGGCCGGCCGGCTAGGGGGCAAAAATGAAGAAGAATTAATGGCCGGCCACCAGATGATGGTGTCCTCCCAGGTGTGTACAACAAGGCCCTGTGGTTCAAATTTGACAACTCTGAAACAGGAGAGAGAATAGGCCACTTCAAAGAGGGTTCAAAAGGTCCAAAGAAATTACTGGCCGCCATAGGTTTTTAGGGTCCTCCCATGTGTGTACATCACAAATATGTGGTTTTGGCTCGAAGAAAATGGCCCTAGGGTGGTCAACATTGGCCCGGAAGTGAGAAAAACGGCGCCGGGGGGCGCCGGAGAGCATAACAGGTTGCTTGGACAATTGCTAGCCTCCACCCTCCAGTGATCTTCCTGATGATAAAACAGAGGTACCTGCCAAAAATGAACGAAAATCGATGCAGAATGAATGCTCGGGCCAAACCGCGAGGTTCGGGGCCGAAAACCGGCCGTTAAGCACCGAAAGTGGTGTTTGCCACGAAGTGGGTATCTAAGACCCCAGTGTCCCTCGTTATGATAAACAGAGGTACCTGCCAAAATGAACAAAAACCGATGCAAACGAATGCTCGGGGCCAAACACGCAGTTCGGGTCCCGAAAACGGCCGTTAAGCACCGAAAGTGGTGTTTGGCCACGAAGTGGGTATCTAAGACCCCAGTGTCCCTCGTTAGGGAGTAAATGAGATACATGCCAAGAAACGGAGGAATCGGAGATGGTTGGGTGGTCCCGAACCGAGGCACACGGCCTGACGGCTCCGAAAACCGGGAACTGGACTCCGAAACGGGCAAAATGGCCTACGGCCACGAAATGTAGCCCACGGCCACTGAGAGATGATCTGTTAGACCTCTCCCTTCCCTCAGGAAAGAAAACAGAGAAAACCGAGTCCGGTTCGCAAACCGAGGCAAGGCACAAAAGAGAGTTCGGAAGTCCGGAGGCAGGGCGCACGGCCGCGACTCTGAGACTTCTGAACGAGCACAGTATGCAACATCACCGAGCGCTCAATCGGCGACGTCTGAGTCTTAAGGTCGGTCAAAAATGGGGTGTCTACAATGCTGATGCACTCTTTCATCAGGGCTTCATGGTGAGGGCCGATGTCATGTGATAGAGTCCCTAGTCTGTTCCCGACTGGAAGGCTTCTTTTGTACTGTGCAAGGCGAGATTGGTGGACAGTCCCCAATCTGGTTGAAGGTCTGCCCAGTAGCGACTGTTATAGGTCTTAGGGTCTCCTTGTCACCATGTCGATGGAGAGTAGCTGGTCGATCTCCACCGGGGTTTAGTGTTTGTTCGGAACCTTGTTACGAACGCCTCCGCTAATTATGCCCAAGAGCTATGCTTCCCTCTGGAAGTTTCTCAAACCAAGTCAAGCCTAGGTCACCAAGGCTAGATGGAAGAGGATGCACATCAAGGCCTTGTTCCGTCGGTATACAGCCATGACCTGGCGAAAGTGGCTCAGGTGTGAGTAGGGGTCCGTCTTCCCTTCGTATGTGGTGAATTTGGGCTGTAGGAAGCCTGACGGCAGGGGTGCATTCTCAATTGCTGGGACGAACGGTGAGGTCTTCAGCCTCGCCAACGCCTTGTCCGTTGGTTCGTAGGCGGGGCGCGGTATTGGCAGTCCAACCTCGACGCTTCCATGCGTCCGAGGAGCCAACCGCTGTAAGGCAGAAACTCGGTGTGGATCGCGCGCCTTGGCGTCCTCCTTCCACCGTGCCTTCTCTTCTAGCACGGTTCGTAGGTCGGACGATCTGGGTAACTCTGTCTGTCTAGATCTCGTTTGGTGCGTATGCGAGGGCCAATATGTGCTTCCCTCGGTGTACGACCTCTCAGATCTCGTCCTCTCAGACCTGGAGTGACGAGTTCTGGAGGACCTGGATTGGGTATCGCCTGTCCTGAGGCTTTTGCTCTCTCCTTGTGAGGGTGTAGTATTCCTGCTACGATTTTCCAAGTGGCGAGGGGGCGTCTTGTTTGTGCGCCCCTCTCCTGTCGCCACTCCTTTTCCTTTCACTTAGCGCTTAAGTGATTCCATGTCCGCCGCCATCCGACGTATCAATTCATCTTGTTCCCTGACGCGATCCTCCAAAGCTTGGGGATCAATTCTGCGCCTTTGTCTTTCTGGGCTTTGCGAACGAGAGTGATGGGGGCTGTTATTCCGCCTTCGTCCCCTGCATCCCTCCTGGAATTTTGTCTTTGTGGTTCCAGGTTCGCCATGGGGAGTAACCAAGGGTAGGCCTTCGCGCCCTTGCACCCCCTTAAGGAGTTAGTCCGTCAGGGCGGACTGTGGTAACTCTTCGTTGTTCGCCATTGATTTTTGAGAGGAAAAGCTTGATCAAGAGGTTGTTCTTGTCTGTATTTCCCACAGACGGCGCCAATTGTACGGGAAAGAAATAAACCTTCTCGTATAATCCTGTTGATCAAATCTGCGCTCCTCCGTACGACGTCGCTTTATCACCTGGAAACGCAAACGTGAGCTAGCCGGCGGGTGTGTGCCAGAAACCTCTCCGATGCCTAAGTCAGTAAGCTTGACAAATAGACAAAAGCTCTGTGTGTTCAGAAAACAAAGTTGTGTTACCTCTCCATAGGTGATATTGGTGAGCTTTTATAGGTTTCGTGTGGCACAATCCTAGTAGGACTTTTACTTCTCCATACAGAATCCTACTAGAACTCATACTCTTGAAGGATAATGCTTATCTTTCAACACCCCCCTCACTGCTTAAACCAAGTGAGATGGTTTTACCACGGCCGGACTACCATACGACCGAAATAACGTTTGCCATGCTGAACCATAGAGTAGACCGAACTACCCTTAGTTCGGTTCTACCCTGGGTTTCTTTAGTCCTTGGCTCTTCCTGTTCAAACGAGGCTAGTTGTGGTGTTGCTTGGACCGTGCTAACCTCTAGCTAGGTTCGACCGAATTAGGCGTGCTCGTGTTCTGACCGGTCTAAGTTTATGAGTACAGCGACTTGTCAACCGAACTAAGCTTTGCGCCTTCTACGACCGAGATAACAATCACGTACCTAAGGACCGGACTAACTCAATGGCCTTCCTTACTCTACCTTTTGTGCTCCGGCCCATACTGGCCCTTACTCAGCTCGGCCAAATTTTACATGTAAAAATTACCCTCTCAGATAGCGTGCATCGTAAATGAACTATGCAGTGAACAAGATTCTGCCATCTATTAAGGGTAAATTGTCAATAATTCTTAATATTTAGACTTAATTCTCATTAAATTCTATTAAAAATAAGTATTAATAAAATTGTCATTGAAAGTAAATTTTTGTGACAATTTTTTGTATATATCACTAAAAATTGATAATTAGTACATTTTTTTATCATTATTTTTATAAATTATCTTTAAAACTTATAATTAATGACGTTTTTCTGTAATAAATTTTTCAAACTGCCGTTAAAAGTTAAAAATTAGTGACTTTTTTGTGATTATTTTTTTAACCGATTGCTAAAATTTATAATTAATGACATTTTTTGTGATACAATTTTTAAACTGTCGTTAAAAATTAACAATTAATAATATTTGATAAAAATACTATTAATTATCATAAAACTTATTTAACAATAAATTCACCTGTTGAAATTTACATGTAAATTCCCCATCTATTAATCAACCAATCAATATGGCAACAAAACAATTTACTCTGACAATTTATCCATTGATCAATTTAATGAAACAGACAGCAATCAATCATGAGACACACGAATTTACTTGAAAATTCTATAGTAAAATTCCTTTACGTGATGAAAACTATAATTTCAACACTCAAAATAATAAATTCACTAATTAATGAATGAGCATTGTTATTTAGATTAAAAAATTAGATTCACTTTTTAATTTAGTGATGTGTTAAAAAAATAATTGATTGATAATTAAATATTTTTTAATTATTAATAAATCATCTTCTTAATACATCACTAAATTTATAAAATAAGTCTAAAAAGTACACTTAAATATCATTCTCCTTGATGAATCAAATGGTTATAGAACTCTTTGGCCAGTTGTATGCACACTAGGAATTGCAACGGACTGGGGCGGGGCCGGGGATCACACTCCTCGTCCCCTATCCCTGATTGTGAAAATTACCTCGTCCCTGGCCCTGATCCCCGTTGGGGAACCTATCATTGTTCTCGGCCCCTTCCCTAAACAGGGATCGATTTTCCCCAGCCCTAGACATTCCCTAGGCCAAAAAAAAAAAACAAAAAAACAAAAAATAAAAACAAAACAGAACAGTAGCAACAGAGGGGAGAGTGAGATCTCCACGAATCAAGATCTACCACAACAACAACAACAACAATAATCTAACAACTTAAAAAAACTACAACAACAACAATAATAATAATCTAACAACTAAAAAAAAAAATTAGAGATCTTCAAGGAAGAAGAGTCCCTTTGGCGGCAGGGACTACACACGGTGTGTTGTTGCTCAACAGCAATGAAGAGATGTTGGTGGTAGTGGTTCAGATCGGAGAAGATAAAGATGAGAGAGAAGGGAGAAAGCCAAATCGGAAATGGAAGACAGAGAAGAGAGGGTTTCGGTAGAGAGAAGAGAGGTTTTGACGGAGAGACAGAGAGAGAGGGGTACCATCGCCGCCGTGTGTAGAGAGAGAGAGAACAAAGTAGAGAGAGATCTCAGTTTAGATCGTTGCAGATCTCAATTCTGGCTTGAGAGGAGGACAACGGAGGAAGGGAGTTGGTGGTGATGGGTTCTGGCTTGAGAGGAGGACAGCGGATGGAGGGAGTCGACGGTGATGGAAGGGTTTTAGAGAGAGATAGAGAGAGAGAGAGAGAGAGAGAGAGAAGATGCAAAACTGTGTGTGACTGTGTAATGGTTTAGGGTTTGGATTATATCTATATAGGGGTAACATGGTAATTTTACTTCAGGGACAAACCGGGCCAGGATGGGGATGGGGATGGGGACGGGGACGGGGACGGGGACGGGGCGAGGTTAGGGACGGGGTTTGGACACTTATCCTTGTCCCCGGCCCGAAACTGATCGGGTATTGATTTTTGAGTACCATTCTCGTCCCGTCGGGGGTATTTTTCAGGAAAAATCGCTCAAATCGGGATCGGGGAGTTGGGCCCCGTCGGGCCGGGTTTAAATTGCCATTCTTAATGCACACCAGTCTCTTTTTGCAATTGAGTCAAAAGTCAGTTTATTGGCTTTTACCTTTTTTTTTATCATATTATCTTTTATTTTTCTATATATTTTTTTAAAAAAAATTAAAATAGTCAAAATGTCAACTTTTAACTTACTTCTCAAAATAAGCCAAGTGATTTATAAATCAATTTATTAGTTTTTTGGTTTATTTAAGTCACATCACTTTTTTATTTTTTGTACGTCTTTTCGTAATATACAAAAAAAGAAAAAGAAAATAAAACTTATTGAGCACTTCTCACTAATTGATTTTTAAATATAATAAATTTTATGCGTATACATGAAAATTGTGGTTGGTGAATGGTTAAAAGTGTATAATTATTTTATTTTTTTAACCATTATTACATTTTTATTAAATTAACCCCCCACTTTATTTTGAGTTGTAAATTTAATAATTTAATTTTAATTTTGCAGAATAATGTGTAAATAAGAATAATGTGCAAATTAGGAGTTGTTTGGGATGTCCTAAATAAGTGCATGTTTTGACTTTTTAAACTAAAAAATTAAGGAAAAAATATGGTTGTTTTGGATAACTTTTTGACTTTTTAGAAAAAAAAATGTGTATTAAAAAATTGTATAATTTAGTGTATAGGAGAAGGGAGAGAAGAATAGGCAGTACGCGAGCAGAGCAGTGGGCAGACTAGCATATAGGATATGCTTGCCTCCTTTTCGGGCATTAAATTGGACGGTGATGTTCGGCCTGTGGGAGCCCACCACGGGTCTCGTTTTGGTAATCGGAACCATTTAATGCGTAGAACTCGTCGAGTACTATATGTTTGTAAAAAATCACGTTGATCGGATATCGATAGCTATCTGATCGGATTAGTTTTTTTGTCAACCGTTAACTATAATATCATCTTTTTTTTATACAAAACTGATTTGATTATATAGTTAGCGATATCTGATCAACGTGATTTTTTACAGGCATATAGTACTCAATGAGTTTTACATATTCAACGGTTTATATTATCAAAAAGGGACCCGTGATGGGCCCCCACAGGCTGAACAACACCGTCCTTAAGCTTGCCTCCACCTGTGTAATTTGTTCTCACCAAAGTCAGGTAAAGGCAACTCACGTCAAAGTGAGTTGTACCTTTTTTGTGTAAAAATAATTTTTTTTAGTGAATAGTGATAACTTTTTAACTTTTTTAATAATTTTTCGATTTTTTTATCTTTTTTTGAAGATGCCAAACTACGCCTAATTCTCCTCTCTTTTTTTAATTTATTTAAACTATTTTATATTAGAAATTGTAAATTGATGCTATATCAAATATTATGATATATTTTTTTCAAATAAAAAAAAATTATACACAGCCCTAATAAATTATTCTAAGTTTTTATTTAAAAAAAAAAATTTTGACAGAGCAAGAAGTATGGACAGCCAAACCCATATGCATTTACAAAGGCAATAAGGGGAGAGATGCTTTTGGGAGAAATGAAAGAAAATAAAATGTAACTTGGCATCCTCCGACCCACCATCATTACTAGTACTTACAAAGAACCCTTCCCTGGCAAGGTTGAAGATTTCAGGTACCATTGTAAATAAATAGAGCAGTTCGTAAATAGAGTCGAATTCGATTTGATAAGAGCTCGTTTAAATTTGATTTTTTATTTTATTTTTTTATACGTTCGAGCTCAAGTTCGAACTCGTTAAATTTTTAATAACTAGTACTTGGCATCCTCCGACCCACCATCATTACTAGTACTTACAAAGAACCCTTCCCTGGCAGGGTTGAAGATTTCAGGTACCATTGCAAATAAATAGAGCAGTTCGTAAATAGAGTCGAATTCGATTTGATAAGAGCTTGTTTAAATTTGATTTTTTTTTTTTTTATACGTTCGAGCTCAAGTTCGAACTCGTTAAATTTTTAATAAACAAACCCAAACATTTTAAGGCTCAGCTCGTAAGCTCGACTTATTAACTAACTCATTTAATATTTATTATTTATATACTAAATAATGTAAAATATGTATAAAAAATAAGATAAATATGTAATTTATATATTTAAAAAATATAAATATAAATAATAGTTAACTATAGATAGTATATTTATATAATAGTAGTAGATATTATTATTTTGATAAAATATTGACTTTTTTTTAAGAATGTTTGTATATATATATATATATAATTGTATAATTAAAGTTTTAATTGTAACTTTAGTCTCATATACAAGTATAAATTTATAAATTTTTTGACTTGTTAAAACTCGTGAACAGGCTTGAGCTCGAGTCAAATCTAAGCCAACTAGTCTTAGCACCATAAATCTGCAATTTTTATTATTTATATAATTGCAGGACACGTGGCATCCTCTTATTCATTTGGAAGTTAAAAGAAGTTATAGAGATGATGGAGAATATGAAGGACAAAGTGGATGAGTGGAAGGACACATGGCAAGACAAGAATGAAGATGGAAGAAATGGGTAGTTACTAAGTAGTTATTGCTGTATTTTTTCCTCTATAAATAGCCATTAATGGCTACATTGTAAAGGATCCAGAACTCAAATCAAAGACAGTTGATTTCAATATTTCTTGTCATTTTCCTTATCTTAGGAGTAGTTTAACATAGATTTATATTTCGAAGCATTTATTTTCAGCACTTTCATTTCGAAGCATTTAATGTACTTCCTTTTCGAAGCATAGGAGTAGAGGTAAGTAATTATTACTTTGATTGTTCACTCAATCGTCTTTTTCCATCTCCCTTTCTTCTTTTAATTTTTCTTTTCTCTACACTTTGGCAATTTTGAAGTCCTCTTTGTTGAGGCGAAAGAACTGTCAACACAATCGCTTGATAATTGGCTTGAATTTAATCTGTAAGGATTTTTCAATCCTTGCTGGCACGCTCGCATTTATAATATTTTCCTTCGTAGGAAAAATAAGCCAACAGCTTAGTTCATTAAATTTTTATTGAGTTCGAGTTCGAGTTCGAATTCGTTAAAATTTTAATAAACAAACCCAAATATACTAAAACTCGGCTCGGCTCTGCTCGTTTGCCGCCCTAATTTGAGGTAAATTATTCACCAAAACTTTCTTAAATTCTAAAAATAATAATAATAATAATATGTACATATATATATATATATATCTATATAATAAAGCTGGATGGTTTTTGAATTTATCCTAGACACATTTGTCCTACTAGGACATTTGAAGGGTTCAGATCTATTCAAATTATAAAATAACGGCTGAGATATATTTTTGAAAAAATATCGTACATGTACATTTTCTATTTTCCCGCTTCTCTCTCTTACTTTTTCTTTTTCTCACCCATCCTTCTATTATCCCAACTTTCTCTCTCCTTTCTTTTTATTTTTTTTATTTTTTCCCATTTTTATTTTTCTCTCTATTTGTTTATTTTTTTATTTTCTTCTTTTTGTTCACATATTTTTATTCATATTATATGGAAAAATCTGCGATTCGAAAATTAGGAGCCAAATTGTTCTGTGTGTATTGGAGATTATATTAATGAATTTTTTCGTCCACAAATTAAATTAATTTGAACAATTAATTATTATTTTCAAATATATTGAACACCTTATAGATTTCGCAAATTTAGACCTCAGATAAATCTTTAACATCTATATAATAAAGCAGGATTGTTTTTGAATTTGTCATACACACATTTGTCCTATTAGGACTTTTGAATGGTTCAAATCTATTCACATTTGTCCTATTAGGACATTTGAATGGTTCAAATCTATTCAAATTATAAAACAACAGCTGAGATATATTTTTCAAAAAATATCTTATATGTACATTTTCTATTTTCCATTTCTTTCTCTTATTTTTTTCTTTTTCTCACCCATCTTTCTATGATCCCATGATCACACCCTTATCTCTCTTTTCTTTTTATCTTTTTTTATTCTCCTATTTTTATTTTTCTTTCTAATTGTTTAATTTTTTTATTTTCTCATTTTTGTTCACTTATTTTTATTCATATTATATGAAAAAGTCTGCGATCCCATAATTAGGAGCCAGGTTTTACTGTGTGTAGTGGACATTAAATTAATGAATTTTATAGTCCACGAATTAAATGAATTTGAACAATTAATTATTATTTTTAAATATATTGAGTACCTGATAAACTTCATAAATTTAAACCTCATATGAATCTTCAACATCTATATAATAAAGTATGATGGTTTTTAAATTTGTCCTACACACATTTGTCCTACTAGGATATTTGGACGGCCTAGATCTATTCAAATTATAAAACAACGGTTGAGATTGTAGACGTCCCCGAACGCGCCGGGAGGGTTAAGTCCCGTTCCGTTCATATTGGGGTCACTACAGTTCAAGGACTCAAATGTCACGGTTCTTAATCTTGAACCAAAGAGTCCAAATCCGGCAAATCGATTTTGAAAACAGATTTTTTTGAAAAGAAGTGCCAAACATGGACTGCTTTGCCAGATACAGAGTCGCCACCTAAATGTTTTTTTAATGGGAAATTTAGGAAACCCTGACTCGGTGCCGAAGGCCACGTGTCCGTCATCACCAAAGTTGCCTCGGCTCGGGAACTTGGGTACGATTGGGGAAGGTCACTTCGTGAGCACCCCCGCTCGCCCGGTCAAAGACCGGCCTCTACTAACCATGATATCTTATTTTGAAAACACTGTGCGTTCTTATTCCGGTTATTAGCCTAGGTTACTATGTGATACGCACAGCATACAAGTATAGACCGAATCGCCTGAATTGGAACAAAACATTTCATGTTTGTTTTTGAAAGATGGTTTGCTACCCGCAGGTAGGCTTAAGATGCAGATTTTGCCACCCTCAGGTGGGCTTAAAAAAAGGATGATTTTGCCACTATCTAGTGGGCTTAAAACAAACATTTGATGAATTGTTCCAATCCAAATAACCTAACCTTCACCCATAGGCATCCAAGCAGTTATATCACATAAGCACATAGCCTCATGGTAAGCATGCTATTTCATGGCAGTCACTCACACGCATGCAAGGATGCTAAAGCATAAAACTCACCGAGTACTCCAAGCCAAAAAAGAAGCTCGTTAGAAATCCATGCATGATCCTAGATACACGGAATTGCCTAATGCAACACATGCAAAAATGCAAACTATAGCAGGCTCGGCTATTCTAAACATGGCATGTGGAATGCTACAACTAACACGTATTCAATTTGGAATTGAAATACAAATGCAGTTTGTATGATGCGCCGAGCCCGGTGCGTACAAAACAGATGAATGGTGCAAATATGCTGTCATACTGTATGCTAATTGAAATATGCCCTAATCTAACCATCATAAGCAGGTAAATAAAAGGGAAGAAAGACGTGGGGTTGGAAGACATACATCACACTCACGCACACTTATTACAATTTTGCCCTCGCGCAGAGGGTCCAAATAAATAATACAGTCCCAAAATGAAAGAATAATATAGTCCAAAATATACAGTCCAAATAATATACAAATCCCTAATTAATTAACAAATTAACTAAGAAAAATAAAACTGGCATGCAAGCCAGGGACTGCCTTGATTTTGCTCCGGATGATGGAATGATGCATGTTTGGGCTGCTTTGCGCGGAAATTCACGGCGATGCCCCGATTAGCCTCTGCTTTGCAATGTTTCTTGAAAAGCGCGCCAAGCCTCAGAAGACTACTGATTCTTGATATGCTGCAACAGAGAGCAGGAAAGGGGCATAGCAATGTATTTTCACAGATATATGCATGCCTCGATCCTCGTGCCACCAATCACGCATCTCGATGCATGATGGCCGAGGAGCCGAATTGCACAACTCAATATAGAATGAATGCATATGAATACTATAACAAAACCTAACTCCATCATGGATAATCCGGAGTGTCGGTGACTCGGGAATTGAGACACGTTCCGTCACTCGGAGTGCGGAACGTACCTCGTTTCCCGTGCCCGGGCTAACTCTTATCTCGAACACGATGCAATATGCATGACATGCATGAAATGCGACTAAGATACGATCCTAACATACACAATGTCATGGAATGGCATACACGCTATACGAGGTAATACACAACCGGACATACACAATGCTATGGATGAAATGGCGTACGCAACGCAATAATGGGCTTACACCAACATGAGAGAGCCTCAGCCACACTCACACAGGAGGCCATTAGATGAAAACAAGACATCTCGAAATGCGTGCACGCGTGCACGCAAACCGAGAACGGATTCTCAGGTACCAAAATGCCACTCTAATGAGACATGGCAAAGACATGGAATATGGTATGCTAACATGCAAAAATCAGTGGCAAAACGAGGGGCAAAACAGCCCCGAAACGAGGCGAAATGACACCCGATGCACGGAATCTCTCCCGAAATGCAAAACTAGGTACATGAAATGGCCTACAGCTATACTAAACATGCATAATCTGGACATGGGGTGAAAAAGCAGAAGCAAGGAAGCCCAAAAATAAGCATCTTTACATTACAAAACATGGCCAAACAGCAATCACAAGTAGGGCTAAAATGGCATACAAAAATGGCTCCGCAAGGGAGGCAATGAAGCAAGTGGTACATGAAATGCCCAAACAGAAAAATACCCTTCTAAAACACTGAAGAGGGACCAAAAATATGAACATTTACAGTTTATGACAGCCTCCAAATCAGTATGCAAACATGCTCAAAATGCAATGCAAGATTAAGGCCATAAGAGGGTATAACATGAAGTGCACAAAACATTCATCAAATAGCCAAAGACCCTTAATGAAACATGACAAGGGGGTCAAAATATGGCCACTTTAAGTTCTGATCATGGCCGAAAACAGAAGATAAAATGAGCTAACAAAGCATGCAAAAATGGGGGGCAAAGAGGGGTATAATGGTAAGTGCAACATGGAGGCCCCCAACAGTGTTTATCCCTTCTACAATGTTGTAGAGGGGCTCAAAATAAGCCAACTTACAGTTTATATCATGCTCAAAAACAGATCACACATAGGCTAGAAAAATCATGCAAGATAATGGCATACAAGAGGATATTGAAGCAAGTGCACAATGGGGGGCTCAAACAGGATTGAGCCCTTAAACAAACATGAAGAATGGCTCGAAAAAATGCTCCTTTCAGTTAGGGTCGGAGCCTAAAACAGCAAGAAAATAGGCTAAGAAATTGTTGCAAAAGTGAGCTAGAAAATGGGGAAAATGAACTTACCCTTGAAGTCCAAACTTTTGCTTCCTTTTGGCTTGAGAAATGATGCCTCCTAGCTTCTGGAAAGCTCCCCAAGCTGATGGAAATGGAGTGGTGGTGGTGGTGCTTGGTGGTGATGAAGAAATGAGGTTGGAACTTGGTGTTTGAGCTTGAAAAAGAGAGATAGATGGAGATGTGTATACAAGGGCTCTAAGCAATTTTTTGGAACCCTAAAACCAGAGTTGGGCAGCTGGTTATGTAGACAAAAGAGAGGGAGAAAGAGGGGGAAAAAAGGGAGGGAAAATCCCTCCAAGTTTCCCTCCAAAAAAAGTCCCCCGGATACAGAATCTGGGGGGAAAATGAGGGTGTATCCACACTGTACTCCCTGTAAGGAAGCTGGCTGACTAGTTTTTGGGGTTGCAGGTGGCCGGCCGGCCACCCCCATGGCCGGCCGGCCAAGGGCAAAAATGGAAAGTTGATTTTCTGGCCGGCCACCACATATTGGTGGCCTCCCATGTGTCCTCAACACAACCCTGTGGTTGGAAATTGGCAACTGTGAACCAGGAGAGAGAACAACCCACTTTTCAAAGGGGTCCAAAAGTGGCAAAAGGAATTACTGGCCGGCCATATAATATTTGTGGCCTCCCAAGTGTGTACAACACAAATATGTGGTTTGGAGCTGAAGAAAGTGGCCTTAGAGTGGCCAACATTGACTTGGAAGTGAGAAAAACGGGCGTCGGAGGGCGCCGGAGGAATATAACTAGTTGCTGAAACAATTGCTAACCTCCCACCCTTCTACGGCCTTCCTGGTGATGAAACAGAGGTACCTACCAAAAATGAACGAAAACCGATGCAAAACGAATGTTCGGGGGCCAAAACGCGCAGTTCGGGGCCCCGAAAACTGACTGTTAAGCACCGAAAGTGGCATTCGACCACGAAGTGGGTCTCTCAGACCTCAGTGTCCCTCAAAAGGGAGTAAATAAGATGCATGCCAAAAACCGGAGCAATCGGAGATAGTTAGGCGGTCCCGAACTGAGGCACACGGCCTGACGGCTCCGAAAACCGAGAACCGGGCTCCGAAATGGGCAAAATGGCCTACGGCCACGAAAAATAGCCCACGGCCACTGAGAGATGGTCTGCGGGACCTCTCCCTCCCCTCAGGAAAAGAAACAGAGAAAAACGAGTCTGGTTCACAAACTGAGGCAAGGCATAGGAGAAGGTTCAGAAGTCCGGAGGCGGGGCTCACGACCGAGACTCTGAGACTTCTGAACGAGCACAATATGTAACATCACCGAGCGCTCAATCGGTGACGTCTAAGTCTTAAGGTCGGTCAAAAATGGGGTGTCTACAGAGATATATTTTTAAAAAAATATCCTACATGTACATTTTCTATTTTTTCGTTTCTCTCTTTTACTTTTTCCTTTTTTCACCCATCATTCTATGATTTCATGATCCCACCTTCCTCTCTCTTTTCTTTTCTTTTTAATTTTTTATTTTCTTCCATTTTTATTATTCTCTCTATTTTTTTGTTCTCCTTTTTGTTCACTTATTTTTTATTCATATTATATGAAAAAGTCTGCGATCCCAAAATTAGAAGCTAGATTTTACTGTGTGTAGTGAAGATTAAATTAATGAATTTATAGTCCACAAATTAAATGAATTTGAACAATTAATTATTATTTTTAAATATATTAAATACATGATAAAATTCATAAATTTAGATCTTATATGAATCTTCAACATCTATATAATAAAACAAGATGGTTTTGAACTTGTCCTACATACATTTGTCTTATTAGGACATTTGGACGGCTTAGATCTATTCAAATTATAAAACAACGACTGAGATATATTTTCCAAAAAATATCTTACATGTACATTTTCTATTTTCCCGCTTCTCTCTCTTACTTTTTCTTTTCCCCACCCATCCATCTATGATCTCATGATCCCACTTTCTTCTCTCTTTTTTTTTAAAATTTTTTTTTATATTTTCTCCCATTTTTATTTTTCTCTCTATTTGTTTTTTTTCCCCCCCTTTTTGTTCACTTATTTTTATTCATATTATATGAAAAAGTCTGCGATTCCAAAATTAGGAGTCAAATTTTACCGTATATAGTTGAGATTGAATTAATGAATTTTATAGTTCGCAAATTAAATAAATTTGAACAATTAATTATTATTTTTAAATATATTGAATACCTGATAAACTTCATAAATTTAAACCTCATATGAATCTTCAACATATATTTTGATAAAGCAGGATGGTTTTTGAATCTTCAACATATTTTTATCCTATTAAGATATTTGGATGGCTCAGATCTGTTCAAATTATAAAACAATGACTGAGATATATTTTTTTAAAAATGTTCTACATATACATTTTCTACTTTCCTGCTTCTCTCTCTTACTTTTTACTTTTCGCACACCCTCCTTCCATGATCCCATGATCCCACCTTCCTTTCTTTTTCCTTTTTATTTTTTTTATTTTCTTCCGTTTTTATTTTTCTCTCTATTTGTATTTTTTTTATTTTTTCATTTTTGTTCAATATATTTTACACATATTTCCATACAATGTATGTATGCCCGTAATACACTAGGACATTACAGGCATACATACAATTTACATATAATTATATAAGCAAAAGCAGTATTGTATGTATGCCCGTGGAATTTGTATGTGTGCTAGGCACATCTATCTATCTAGCTATATATCTATATAAAGCAGGATGATTTTTGAATTTGTCCTACACACATTTGTCCTACTAGGACATTTGGACGGCTCAGATCTATTCAAATTATAAAACAACGGCTGAGATATATTTTTTAAAAAATATCTTACATGTACATTTTGTATTTTCCCGTTTCTCTCTCTTACTTTTTTTTTTCTCACCTATCTTTCTATGATCCCATGATCCCACCTTCCTCTCTTTTTATTTTTTTTTGTTTATTTTCTCCCATTATTTTTCTCTCTATTTATTTATTTTTTTTATTTTCTCCATTTTGTTCACTTATTTTTATTCATATTATAAGGAAAAGTCTGCAATCTCAAAATTAGGAGCCAGATTTCACCGTGTATACCTGAGATTAAATTAATGAATTTTATAGTCCACAAATTAAATGAATTTGAACAATTAATTATTATTTTTAAATATATTGAATACCTAATAGACTTCATAAATTTAGACATCATATGAATCTTCAACATATCTATATAATAAAACAAGATGATTTTTGAATTTGTCCTACACACATTTGTCCTATTAGGATATTTGGACGGTTTGGATCTATTCAAATTATAAAACAACGACTGATATATATTTTCTAAAAAATATCCTATATGTATATTTTTTATTTTCCCGCTTCTCTCTTTTACTTTTTCTTTTTCTCACCCATCCTTTTATGATCCCATGATCTCACCTTCCTCTCTCTCTTTTTCATTTTTTATTTTTTTTTATTTTCTCCCATTTTTATTTTTCTCTCTATTTGTTTATTTTTTTTTATTTTCTCATTTTTGTTCACTTATTGTTATTCATATTATATGGAAAAGCATGCGATCCCAAAATTATAAGCCAGATTTTACCGTGTGTAATGGAAATTAAATTAATGAATTTTATAGTTCACAAATTAAATGAATCTGAACAATTAATTATTATTTTTAAATATATTGAATATTTGATAGACTTCATAAACTTACATCTCATATGAATTTTCACATCTATATAATAAAGTAGGATGATTTTTGAATTTGTCTTACACACATTTGTCTTATTAGGACATTTGGACAGCTCAGATCTATTCAAATTATAAAACATCGACTGGAATATATTTTTCAAAAAATATCCTACATGTGCATTTTCTATTTTCCCGCTTCTCTCTCTTACTTTTTCTTTTTCTCACCCATCTTTCTATGATCTCATGATCCCACTTTCCTCTCTTTCTTTTATTTTTTTTATTTTCTCCCATTTTTATTTTTCTCTCTATTTTTTTTTTTTTTTTTTTTTTTTTTTATTTTCTCATTTTTGTTCACTTATTTTTATTCATATTATATGGAAAAGTCTGTGATCCCAGAATTAGGAGTCAGATTTTACAGTGTATAGTTGAGATTAAATTAATGAATTTTATAGTCCACAAATTAAATAAATTTAAACAATTAATTATTATTTTTAAATATATTGAATACCTGATAGACTTCATAAATTTAGACCTCATATGAATCTTCAACATATATTTTGATAAAGTAGGACAGTTTTTGAATTTTCAACATATTTTTGTCCTATTAGGACATTTAGATGGCTCAGATCTGTTCAAATTATAAAATAATGACTGACATATATTTTTTTTAAAATGTTCTACATATACATTTTCTACTTTCCTGTTTCTCTCTCTCTTACTTTTTCTTTTTCTCACCCATCTTTCTATGATCCCATGATCTCACCTTCCTCTCTCTCTTTTTCATTTTTTATTTTTTTTATTTTCTCCCATTTTTATTTTTCTCTCTATTTTTTTTTTTTTTTCTCATTTTTGTTCAGTTATTGTTATTCATATTATATGGAAAAGCATGCGATCCCAAAATTAGAAGCCAGATTTTACCGTGTGTAGTGAAGATTAAATTAATGAATTTTATAGTTCACAAATTAAATGAATCTGAACAATTAATTATTATTTTTAAATATATTGAATATTTGATAGACTTAATAAATTTACATCTCATATGAATCTTCAACATCTATATAATAAAGTAGGATGATTTTTGAATTTGTCTTACACACATTTGTCTTATTAGGACATTTGAATGGCTCAGATCTATTCAAATTATAAAACATTAACTGAAATATATTTTCCAAAAAATATCCTACATGTACATTTTCTATTTTCCCGCTTCTCTCTCTTACTTTTTCTTTTTCTCACCCATCTTTCTATGATCTCATGATCCCACTTTCCTCTCTTTCTTTTATTTTTTTATTTTCTCCCATTTTTATTTTTCTCTCTATTTGTTTTTTTTTATTTTTTTTATTTTCTCATTTTTGTTCACTTATTTTTATTCATATTATATGGAAAAGTCTGTGATCCCAGAATTAGGAGTCAGATTTTACAGTGTATAGTTGAGATTAAATTAATGAATTTTATAGTCCACAAATTAAATAAATTTAAACAATTAATTATTGTTTTTAAATATATTGAATACCTGATAGACTTCATAAATTTAGACCTCATATGAATCTTCAACATATATTTTGATAAAGTAGGACAGTTTTTGAATTTTCAACATATTTTTGTCCTATTAGGACATTTAGATGGCTCAGATCTGTTCAAATTATAAAATAATGACTGACATATATTTTTTTTAAAATGTTCTACATATACATTTTCTACTTTCCTGTTTCTCTCTCTCTTACTTTTTCACACCCCTCATTCCATTATCCCATGATCTCGCCTTCCTCTCTCTTTTCTTTTTGTTTTTTTATTTTCTCCCGTTTTTATTTTTCTCTCTATTTGTTCATTTTTTTTTTATTTTCTCCTTTTTGTTCAATATATTTTACACATATTTCTATACAATGTATGTATGCCCTTAATACACTAGGACATTATGGGCATACATACAATTTATATATAATTATATAAGCAAAAGCAGAATTGTGTGTATACCCATGGAAATTGTATGTAGGCTAGGCACATCTATTCATCTAGCTCTATATATATAAGCAAAAACGTATTTTCGTGAGGAGTTTTTTGAGAACTCCAAAATTTTATAATAAATTTGTGATTTTATCAAATTAAAAAATAAATTTAAATAGTGTTGGGATTACAATTATATTCTAATCTTAATATTATTTATACTGTGCTTTCAGGCACGAACATACGCTAGTATATATATATATATTGTAATAATCAACATTTGCCTAGCTATAGAAGCATTCTAAGTTTAATTTCATTCCAAACCATTTTTTCAATTTGTTTGAAATGAAACTGTTTGATTATATTTTCAATTTTTTTCGTTTGTATTTGTGCTAAAAAACGTCTATTTTAATATTTTTCATAATATAAAAAGGAAAAAAACGAAAGCATAATTAAACTTGTTTAAGGATAAGTTTCAAATTTTTTTCGTTTATAAATTTTTTTTGTCTAGAAAGATCCTGGATTTATTAATTATTAGATTAAAAAATAAAATATATTAGATAGATATATTAGGTGATATTTGATTGGTCTGTCTTTCAACACGTAATTGACTTTGTTGCAGAACGGTTGATAGCTTAATTGTTGATTATGGCAAAGGGAAATTGACGTGCTTCATCTGGAATGTATACTTGATTTGGTGAGCTAAATTTTAACTCAATTTTCTCATTTATTAAATTATTAACCAATATTCCTCTAGCATGACATCACAAGAAAACCAACATGACAATGATATATAAGAAAACAAAACTCTCAAGATTATGTTTGTTTAATGTTGTGTTTAGTTAGAAAATTTGAGGAGGGATTTGAAAAGAAAAATAAAAAAGGTAGGTGAAATATAAATAAAATATACACTGCAGGAAAAAGGAGATATGGCAACGTTTTTTTTACAACGTTTATGAAAACGCTGCTATTTTTCAATTAAAACAACGTTTTTAAAACGCTGTATTATATTTGATTTAAACAGTATCTTCGCGTGTTAATTGGCTGACGCCGTTACCCACGTCCTAAAGCCCTAAAGCCCTAAAGCTGCGATTTCTCTCTCTCTGTCGCTCGAGCTCGAATTCATTCTCTATCGAGCTCGAATTCTGAGCAAAATCAAAAGACGCACTCTCTCGCTCCAGATTTGCGATTTGCTGTTGATTGTCGAAGATTTGGAGATTTGAATCTGAGCGATTAAAGTTCTCAGTCTACTCCTCCAGATTTGTGGTTCTCAGTCTCCAGATTTGCGGCATCCAGATTTGTGGTTCAAATTCAAACAAACACACTCTCTCACTCGATTTCGAAAACTCTCTCTCTCACTCGATTTCAGATCTGGCGATGATTTGAAGGCCACCATTTGGATTGCAAATTTTGAAGTTTGGTTCTCAATTTTGTGAGTTTCAATTTGTTTAGCTATTTAGTTTCTTTTCTTTCTTTTTTTTTTTTTTTTTGGGTTGAAGAGTGTATAAATTCATACTCATATCTTGCATCTCTATTATGTTTTTATTAGATCTCGCATCTCGATCGGTTGCTTCTTTCTGTCTTGCCAAACTACTCGAACTCAAATCTATAAGTTTTTATGCATTTGTTTTGTATGAACTCAGATCTCTAATTTTTGAAATCTATTTGAGATCTATATGCTTTCTCAGATATTGATGTTCATTCTTCGTGTTTGATGTTTGGATAAGCACAAAGTGTAAAATGTTGTCCATATAACATAGAACAAATGAATAAAGATCACATGTAACACGAAAAACTGTCCTTCCATTATTTGTGGGTGGGTTTAATATTGTGCGGGAGTATTTAAAACAGAAAAGAACAGAAAGAAAAGGGAAAAAAAATTAAAGAAAACTTTGATAATTATATTTATCATTATTCAATATCCGTAACTGTTATTCATCATTGATCTTTCATTGAAACAACCTGTAAGAAAAAATACAGAGGGTTCAATGGGTGTTTGTTTTGGGTCTTTTGAGAGAGAGAGAGAGAGACTTGTTAAACATTTGACCAAAATTCTTTTTAGGTAAAACAGCTTTGGGGTCAAAATCTGGGATTTGTTTTCTGATATTTTTCTGTTTTCTTGCAATTTTTTACCTTGTTAAATTTTTGGAACTTATGCTTTGCTTGCTATGTTGGAGGGAGACTGTGGAACCCAATGATTCACGGCTCACTTTTCCCTGATTCATGTCACGATCGTGATCGTAGTTATAACGTCTCTATCCATCAGATGCATCTGACGGCCATAACTTTGTTTTCAGATCGTATATATTTTCAGAGTAGTATTTTGCAGGGATTGAGATTATTAGAGAGAGTGTGTGTGTGTGTGTGTGTGTGAGTGAGTGAGAGAGAGAGAGGGAGAGAGAGAGTATAGAGAGGCTGATTTGGAGAAAATGTACGGATCGTTGGGTCTTCTTTGGACACCTGTTAGTGGGTGTTTAACACCCTTCACCAGCAAAGATTCTGCGACGGTGATTCCTAATTTGATTTTATTCTTTCAGTTTTTGTTTTGTTGGATTGAGTTGATTCTGTAGTTCTAGTTTGTAGAATTAACTGTTTTTGATAATCAGCTAATGATTAAGGGGTTGTTTGGGAAGGGTTAACTGTTATCTTTCACCATATTTATCAATGTACTTGTTGCAAAAAAAAAAAAAAAGCTTCAGGTTTGCAGAAAATTTGATGTGAAGCACAAAACATTGTAGAACTTCAACATAAACCTAGCGAAGACCAATTTTTACAAGCCTTTTACAATAAAGTAATTCAGGAGTGTAGTTTTCAAGCTTGCGACATATATTATTCTGCAAGATGCTATTTCATGGTTATGTATAGCACCCTTTTTTAATTTTATTTTATTTTATTTTACCTTCCAGATTTGATTCAATTTGAGTGATGTAGTGATCTGTATAATCTTGACTAATTTTTCGCACAGGCCTCAAACCATAAACAGTACCTTTCCATGCAGAAGACAATTGGAGCTTTCAGTGGGTCTCGAATTTTGCTTGGGCATCGCAAATTACTTTCTTCCTCAAAAATCTCAACATATTGGAGGGTATGTTTGAGTTTTTGACATTTCTGACAGATTGTTAAAACAGAGGCAAGATTTTCTATTAAACAAAAAATTTGATCCATCCTAACCATCCAATCTTCAAGTGCTTCTGAAGGCCAGAAGCATATGGTGTATGGTCCTACATAATTTTTTGCTTGGTCATAGAGTAACATTTGATTGACTAGTAACTTACTGAAGCAAATTTCTCCATGGTCATCGTTCCCATTGATTTTCAACGTACTAGAAGCAGGGACTGCTAATTTCTTTCTCATAATCAGACCATTATATTAGTATTCATCTCTAGTTTGGTTGTCTTTACATTAGAAATGAAACACAATTTTTTTTTTTAAGAAAACCAGAATCCAACTTTTAGCATCTTGATTCAATAGAAGAATAAATTCTTGTTTGATGACTATTTAGGAAGCATCAACCTAATTACTCTTTGCAATATGCTTCTCTAAGTCTGTACTAATTTGATATGTTTGCTAAACTAGGCGGGCCTCAATTCCACAACCTCGGCTATCTTGACTGATGACAACTCAACAATGACAACCATTGTAGATGGTACTGAAAATATTGGCCTCCTGGGCACAGATCCTGGTTTGGAACCATTTATAGATCACTTCAGATACAGAGTGAAAAGATATGTGGATCAGAAAAAGCTCATCGAGAAATATGAAGGAAGCCTTGAGGAATTTGCACTAGGTGATGTTTTTATATCAGCAATGCAAATAATTTCTTGGACCATTGCTTAATTCGAATTATTATTTTTTGAAGGCATTATAACTCACAAAATCACATTTGATTTTGTTGCAGTTAATTATGACAGTGCACTTATGTATCTTGAGTTTCTTTCGTTCTTGGTGGTTTTTCTTGGTTTATACACTTTTGACCTTTGATTTATTGTCCTCTTTTCCCTTGACCCCAGGGAATTATGGGAGAGCATCCTCATCTTAGCTGGAATGCTTAGCACATACTTCAATGTTGTGGTTTGTATTTGGTTTTATCTTCTTTATCCATTTGGTCATTTTTTCTGATGTACTACTATTCTGTAACATTGCAAGTGCAGCTGAATGTTGTTTTCCAGTTTGATAGATTGGTGGAAGAATGTGGTTTTATTTATGTTAATTTTTATGGTAATTTATGGTAAAGTTTGTGCCATTTAGATTCATGGCTTCAATTTGGATTTAAATCAGTATGCTTCAAATTAATATTTTGAATACACTTTTTTGACTCTTCTTAGTTACTAAAATTTGATTATTTCTTTATTGGTTAATTCTCTTGATTTATCTACCTCAGATATCAAGTATATGTGCTTCAAATTGTGTAGTGGATATAATTATTTTAATTGAAAGTTTTATGTGGCAGGGTTTAAGATGTCTTAAAGAGAGTTGTGTTCTTTCAGTGGATATAACAAAATTTCAACAAACATAAGGAATCCAAATTGAACAAAATTCGAAGTTCTTTTAGTGGGATGCATTTGTTAGTACTTTGCCTTGTTCAATAACCAATTATGCAAGTGAACATCTCCAAAGCATCCAGAACTCTGGGTGTACTCTTTTACTAGCTGCTTCAATATTGTATGTTCAGTGATTTTTTCATGGATGAATGGCAATAGTTTCCTTTTAAATATGATTCTAAAACTTCTTAATGCACGTTGCTTAACGTACAACTACCGAAGAATTAGGAATTAGAAATGTGTTTTCATAACTCGACCTACCTAAGTGAAAACCCTGTCAAATAAACCACATCCTAGATACAGTACGGAAATTTTATTTGCATAACATTCTCATTACCAGATGTGCTCACTCGCATAAACAAATAGAAATGAACTAAATTATATTGTCCAATGATATTTCCTTGTAGGGCCATCACATCTAAGGGAGGTGTTCTTTCGGATGGGTCTATCTGACAAGGACATTGTGGTACTATCTGGAGCCCACACATTGGTAACTTTCTTGGCAGGTCTGCAATTGTTTTCAAACATTTCTTTGTAAGTAGTTAACAATACAATTTGGCTTGATTTTGGTGCTGTAGGGAAGGGCACATCCAGAGAGATCAGGCTTTGAGGGCCCTTGGACCAAGGATCCATTGAAGTTTGACAATTCATACTTTGTGTAAGACTTAGAGAAGAACTTGACCATTTTTATGTGTCTTTCATAAAAATTGTGATTAGCTTAATGCATGGTTGGCATATGGATATGTAAATTTGAGCTATTCGTGTTTTTAGTTAAATTCTGAAGCTGCTATTAAATTCTTTCTTTCTTTTCTTTTTTTTTTTTTTTTGAGGAATTAGTTAAATTCTTTGGTTTATGTTCTTTAAAAATAAAAAATAAAAAAAGGTGGCATTTTTGAAAAAACGCCACTAAATGACATCATCATGATATCATACGTTATTATGTGACGGAAAGGTAGCGGGGCGTCAAAGTTTTTGCGACGTTTTTTAAAACGCCGCCTAATGTTTTGGCGACGTTTTTTAAACGTTGTGGAGCTATTACGGCGGCCGTATCAGTGACACAAAGATTAAACGTTGCTATAACATATGACGGCGTTTTTGAAGCTTATAACGGCGTTTATGAAACGCCGCTAAAAATCAATTTTCCTGTAGTGATACTTACATTTTATTTAATTTTACTTACTTTTTTTATTTTCCTTTCTAAATCTCTTTCTAAATCCCTAAATCAAATGCAACATAAAGGTTTGAGGAGGGGAAATTAGATTGTTAATCTATAGGGCTGCAGCATCACACGTACAATTAAAGAAGGTGACATCACGTGAAAGCAAATCCTATTGGTTAGATGATGCATAAGTGATGCTTGGGCAAAATCCTGTTGGTTGGATTATGCAAGAATGTATGAATCAAAATTCTATTTGATGGATGATGAAGGAGTTTCAAAGGCAATTGGATGGTAGATGGTTGAATGGTGCATGAAGAAATTCAATTGGCTGTGTGATGCTAGAATCTGTTCAAATTTACCGCCTCAGTAACCTCTATAACAGTAATCCTTCGTAGCTCGACAAAAAGTTGGCCTCGAGTGGCTCGAATCCTCAGAACGACGTTATTTTGAGGATTTTTTTTTTTCAACTTTCTTTCTTTCCCTCTTATATCGTTGAAACAGAGAGAGAAGAGAGAAGAAAGAAGAAGAAGAGAGAGAGAGAGGGGAAGAGAGAGGAGCACCCATCACCGGCGCTGCCATCGTTTTGGGTACAAATCTGTGTATAATGATGATGATGATGATGTATTGATTATGATGATGATGTATTGATGATGATGATGATGTGTTGTTGATGATGATGATGATGATGATGATGATGTGTTGTTGTTGATGATAATGATGATGTGTTGATTTTGATTTTTAGGTTTGAATCTCTCTGATTTTTGGGTTTGATTTTTTATCTTCAAAGTGGTGTTGTTTGTTGTTGATGATGATATGTTGTTGATACCAAGATGATCTGGTGTTGTTCGTTGTTGTTGTTGATGATGATGATGATCTCTCTCTCTCTCACACACAGCTCCCTCTTCTCTCTTCCTCCTCCTCCTTCTGCTTCTTTTCTTCTTCTTCTTCTTCTTCTATAGAGAGAAAAGGGAAAAAAAAAAAAAAAACTGCCCAAAACGACGTTGTTTTGGGCAGTAGAGCCACTTGGGCCAGAAGAAATTTGAGCTACAAAACGGAACTGCCTCTATAAATACATGTCAATCTCATTGAGGAGGTAACAGTCCGGAGAATTCACTTTTCAATACAGATTGATTGGAAAATTATTAAAATATTCTCAGTATTTGTATTTCTCAACCAATTATTATTTAATATATTTCTTTATATTTTCTAATCACTCTATATAATACTATACTTACGTACTGTAGACACCCCATTTTTTATCGACTTTAAGACTTGGACATCATCGTTTGTGCACTCGATTATTGTGCTTGTTTGTGCTTGTTTTGAGCTCTTGAAGTTCTCGGCGGAACGCCTTGTCTTTAAGCCTCTAAACCCTTTTTGTTTTGTGCTTGTTTTTTGGCCAAACCTTGGTGCCTCTTGCCTAGAAGGGGGAGGGGCCTTGTCGGCCGCTTTTTGGCCTTGTCGGCCACTTTTTGTTCCTGTCGACCAGTTGAAGTGGCTGGTTAGCTAGTTGAGGTGGCCAGTCGGCTACCTAGAGTGGCCGACAACCATTTGTTCCCTTTTTCAGATATTTGTTTGCCAGCTGTGCCAGCTATTGTTCACTAAAGGCCATCTTCATACATGTGTATGGAGGGATGAATACAAGCCTTTAGCTTGATTTTCTATATATAGGGGATGCTCTCCCCCATTTGGAGGGGTTAGAAATTTTGTATCAAAATTCTCTCTCTTTCTCTAGAATTCTCTCTCTCTCTCTCTCTCTCTCTCTCTCTCTCCTTTTGTTTTATGCTTGATAGTTGATTTTCTCTACACCTTTGCACACTATCCCTTAACCAAATTGGACCACCTTAGAGCTGAGGTCCCTTGGAGCCTAATTTGAGTTGTTGGAAGGAGGTTTGAGCCTAAAAGAGTGCCTGTTTTGTGTTGAGTTTCAAGAGGTATATCACTTACCTTGTAGGCTTAGTTTTAATCACTTGTTTGGCCATCTTTTTATACTGTTTTGGGCCTAATTTCCAACTACAAAAAGCTCTGATTTTTTAGCCTTAACATGTTGGTTTGAAGCCATTTTGTGCTAAGGGGTTGTCTACCCTTCTTGTTGATTATTTGTGTGAGCCTTTACACCGTCTTTTAGCATATTAAAATCAAACTTTTTGGGCCTTTAAACCACTGAAATTCAGAGTTATTTCAATGGTAAAAAACATGTTTTGAAGTCCAAAAATAGAGGGGTTACCCTCCGCTCTTTGTGTCTCACTTTCATGCCTAGTTAGCATCACATGGTAGCATGTTTTTGTAACATAACTTAGCTTATTTCCAACATGTGTTTGCCTCTAATTTGGCATGATTTAACTCTATTTTGGGCTGCTTTGGTCATGTGAGTCTTGTTTTGCATAATTGTAGTGCAAATGGCTTCACTAGCTTGGCATTTTAGGCCTCTAAACATGTTTTGCTTGGAATGATTGCATGTTGTAATGTCTTTTAACATGTAATTTCAATGTATATAGTTTTGTCGCATGCTCATTTGTTTCACTCTTTCATTAATTTTGAGAGTTGTGTCTTGAGTCTTGTTTGCAAGCTAACATGTGAGCATGTTTTTTTAGCATTTTGTACCTCAATCTCAGCATGATTTAGTCACTATTTTGACTGGTTTTAACTTTGTTTTGAGTTGGTTTGGTCCTTTGAGGCTTGTATTGTATGGTTGTAGTACAATCTCTTTCACTAGCTCAGTGAGTTAGACTTTTTATCTTGTATTACATGAGTTGCTTGCATGTTTTAGTGTCTTTTTGCACTCCATTTCAGCACTGAAATTTCTACAATCTCCCTCTATTCTTCACTCTTTCATTTGTTTTGAAAGTGACTTCGAACCCCTTGTTGGCTTGAGTGTGGAATTGAGACCCTCATGCCTAATGGTTTAATTCCTTCGGGAGTTCATTACCAACAGCATGAGGCCTCTTTCATACTCAAGGTACTTGTGGTTTAAGCCTTCTTTCCATTAGAGAACACTCACTCTTTGGACTAATCAATTAAAGAATGGATTGGTAAGTTAAAATGAGTAAACAAAATGAACAAAGTAAAAAAAGCAAGATTGAGCATCTTTGTGTTGCATTGCATGTGTTCGGATTGGACGTTAATCCGAACACGAGAGAAATGAGACATTTCATACTCAAAGTGATGAAACGTGCCACTTTTCTTAGTCACCATCACTCTTGATCATGCATGATAGGGTGGTGGCTGTATTGGTCTTGTTTGTGCATTCATTGACCTTGTACAAGCTTGGTTCTTTAGCCATCATGCATTGAAAATGCTTGGTTGGTGGCTTGAGAGCCAAGAACTGTATTCCTTTGAGCTTAAGAGATGATAAGGAGGGTAGCAGTACATACATTTCTTGAAAATGCATTACTTTGCCTTTGTTTGCTCTCTGTTACAGCAAAAGGAGAAGTCCAGAAAAGGGGGTGGCCGATCGGCCACTTGAAGTACCCGACCGGCCAGTTGGAGTGGCCGACAGCCACTTTTTGTAGCTGACTGGCCACCAGTCAATTTTTGCACAAATGTGTTCTTGTGTTGGAGCAGAGGCAATCTGGAAGTTGGTACAGTTTTCAAAGATCGAACGAGTGCAAACAGAGGCATTCGATGGCAAGGCAATGGCATTTTCGGGCGAAGCAACCGAGCATGCATGTGTCCTTAGCCCTCGAGGCCATTTAGTCGCTTTTGTTAACTTAGAAGAAGTTAGCTAATTCCTTCATACATGTGTTGTAATTAATTAGCTTAATTCGTTTTGTAATATTTTAATTAGCTTAGCATAGCTAGTTATTCAATTGTGTTGTAATAATTAGTTAACTAGAATAGTTAATTAGTTTCGTTTTGTAATAATTAGCTTAGTTTAGATTAGCTTAGCTCATTCATTTGGACACTCCTTCGAGAGGGCATAATGTTGTAATAAGTGTGCGTGCGTGTATGTATGTCTTCCAACCCCACGTCTTTCTCCCTTTTATTTAACCGCTTTCAATGGTTAGTTTAGGGTCATGTTTCGATTAGCATACCCTATGCTCACATGTTTGTATCATTCATTTGTCTTGCATGCACCGAGGCTCGACGCATCATTCAAACTGCATTGTACTTCAATACTTATTTGAATACGTGTTTCACAGCATGTTGTTCAAATTGTATCATATGCCATTTTAGTAGCTGAGCCTATTAATTGTATTATTGCATGTGTTGCATTAGGTATTTTGTATAGTTAGGATCATGCATTCTTTCTAACTAGCTTTTGTTTTGGCTTGGATTACTCGGTAAGCTTTTACGCTTTAGCATATTTGCATGAGTGTGGGTGTTGCCATGATAGCATGTTTGCCATGAGGTTATGTGCTTACTTGCTAAACTGCATGAATGCTTGTGGATGAAGGCTTGTTACTTGAATTGGGACAATTCAACTAATGTGAGTTTTAAGCCCACTTTGCGAAGTGGCAAATCATGTTTGGTAGCAAATCCGTATTTTAGCCCACTTGAGGGTGGCAATTTCAAACCATTTTCGAAAACAAACATGAGTTAAAATGTTCCAATTCTTGCGATTCTAGTCTATACTCTCTTGTGCACGTCACATAGTAATGTTAGCTAATAACCAGAATAAGAATACACGAGGTTTATAAAACAACATATCATGATTAGTAGAGGCCGATCCTTTGATCGGGTGAGCGGGGGTGCTCATTTCATGACCTTCCCCCCTCGTACCCAAGTTCTCGAGCCGAGGCAATTTTGGTGATGATGGACACGTGGCCTTTGGCACGAGTCAAGATTTCTTAAATTTCCCAAAAACAAAATATTTAGGTGGTGACTCTACACTACAAGAAGTTGCATTTTTTGTGATTACTTTTAGCGACGACGTCAGTTTTTTATAGCCAAAAGTATATTTTTGGCGACACAGTAACAGATTTCGTTGGTAAAAGTAAATCTTTACCGATGCAATTTACTACCGTTGCTAAAAAAGTATAACATTCACTACGCGCTAAAATTATTGGTTAGCGCCAAAATTTCAAAATTTTTAGTTACGAGGCTTATTTTTTAGCAACACAATAAGCGTTGCTATTAATATGCTTACTTTTGGCGACGACAAGTTGGCGTGGGCAAAGACTTAACCATTTAGCGATGATAACACTATTCATCGGTAAAAGTTTTACTAGTGAAATGAGGTGATTTAGTGATTAATGTTTTTATTATAAATTTTCAAAGAGTTTTAATATTCTAATTATTGAATTGTAAAATTAAAGTGATCATCAAATTAGATCATAAAATGAACCCATAAAGTCCAAACACACTCCTAAATTGAGATGGCTAATTCAAGATAATCTAAACTTTTCCGAAGAATTAGATTATCAATTTCAATATGTTTGGTTTTATTTTTAAAAACTTGTTTCGGAATTTTTTTCTAAAAAACTAAAAAAATTTGGTGAAAAAATAAAAAAAATACTTATTATTTTTATATAATTTTATCTTTTAAGATGTCATAAATAATTTTTAAAATTTTAAAAATATATTTTTGATTTTTATTGTTCTCAAATTAGTTTTAATTTTTTCAAAAAAAAAAAAAATCTAAAAATTGTTTTTATTATTTTTTGTTTTGGTGATTTGCCTCTAGAAATTGTTGAGGCGGTGAATGTTCCTCTCAAAATTCCCTCTTTGTTTTCCCAGGATAGGTAAGCCCCCTTATCACTCTCCCTGATTTCACTCTTGTACAGCCTTCTCTCACAATTCGTAGTTCTCTCCCCCTCATAATCGCACACAGCATAGACGTTTGTTGATCGTCAGGTTGTCGCCGTTTGCTACTGCTGTGCGAGACCATCGGTGCTTCAGTCTGCCCCTATAGGTTTGTTCCTTTTTTGCTTTGTATCTCACTTCCCCTGTTTTTTTATTTTATTTTATTATTAATCTGGTTTTTTTCGATCTGTCTTTGATATCCATGTGATTTTGTTGTTCGAAATGCAACTATCGATAAAGTATTCAACTACTGATGTGAAATCGAAGTAAGTTTTATAGGTATTTGATTGAATTAGGTTTAGAATAAAATATGTATATCAATGCCCTCATTTTGTATTTTGATCTGATGTACTCTGTAAGTGAACATTTTCTGAAATGTCTATGTCCCTTGCTTTGTGATCATTTTTAAAGCATTTCTAAATATATTATTTAGTACTTCTTTTGAAAATTCATGATTGTTGAAAATCATGAAATATTGCACTTCCCCCCTAAAATATATGTGTGTGTGTGTATATATATATGTATATATTTAAGTTTACAAAACAAAAAGAAAAACAAAAAGAAAAACAGGCATCTGGGTGGTATTCAAATGATAGGCAAATTAAAAACTCCAAAGATCCAGAAAATATGCATTCATAACTGCAAAATTGACAGAGTCACTCCCAGCCATACTTCATTCACACAACCAAAAGCATGATAAAAGAAACAGAACAAAACACATCCTAAATATCCAAAGACATTACCAAAGAGTTGAATAGCTTCCCTAACTAAAAGCAATAAGATTCCCTAGCAATACTGAGTAATATCTGCATCTTAAATTTAGTGCTTTTCTATGACTAGGACCTAATTATGTTTACAAGGGATAATTGACTCTTTTACCACTAACATATTTTTGTTTGTGTTCTTTTGCTTTCCCCCTGCCCATTATAAGAAACAAATTCAGTCAAAGGCAGAGAAAGGAAACAACCCAAGTGTACTTGAAGTGTATTAGGGGGATGGGGATAAATGAAAGGCATGCCCATGCTTGAATGAAAGTTGTGTACTTGTTGCATTAGTTGCAGGTAGGTCCAGCCTATGCTTGAATGAAAGTTTTAAGCTATGTTATGCAAGATAGTAGCCAACATGGTACTAATAAAAGTGCTGAAAATTTAATTGTTCATAACAAGGCTTCTATAACAGTGAGCTCTTAAACCTCAACCTTATTAGTTTGTTTTCTTCTTGGCTTCCCAGGATTTCACCTAAGCTGAAACCTGTAGACATTGCACATTCTACTCTTCCATATCTTTAGGATTTAGGTTGTTTTGGAAGCTCTATGGAGTGGCCTAAGGTAATCCTGCAAAGCCTTTAAATTTGGACACCAAATCAAATGTTCCCTTTATAAAATAGTATCAATAAAAACATAAATTGCTTACCTTAAATTCTGCACTTGTCTTTTCCTTCAAGAAATTCTTCCCCTCATGCATTGATTTGATGTTGTCAGGTTGTAGTTTAAGCCTTTCTTCTTCATTAGGTGCCTTTCTTCTTCATTGGTCTCACATGACAAATCATGTAGAAATGCCCAAGCAATAAAAACCTATAAATGCCATCATCTCCCAAAATGCTTCAAAGAAAAGGAGACAAAAACATAATACTCTGCATTCATGATATTTTGTATTCCTCATTTCAAAGCACCAATGCTCAAACAAGTTACAAATGTGAACTAATGTTTCAAAGAGATTTTTATTTTTATTTTCCCCAAATTGTTCTAGTGTTGATATATTCTACAAGCATTAAATATCATCCTCTATCATATATACCTGTTCAACCAATAAAATAATCACATTATTAATTGATCCGTAAAAAATTCATCTGGGATACATCCAACGTAATGATTTTTTTTTTTTTCATTTCAATATAATGTTATTACCATTATCAGTAGTAAAAAGTTCTATGATCCAGATTGCCACATGTCAAAAGTGCATGATTCACATTTTAATTCTAGACTAAAAAATATAATTTAATTTGAAAGGAAGTTAACTCAGTTTCACAAAGTTTAATTTCCCCAAATGATCAAGTTTTAATGAGAATTAAGTTATAGTGCTATTGTTCATACAAAGAAAGAATTTGTGACAATGTTTAAGTAAATAATTTGATTATTGTTATGTGACTATTTTTTTAATATTTATTTTGGTTGGCATGATTACTCCTTGCAATTCACATTGTCAAATTTTTGCAATCATGGGTGCAATTACTGACAATAGAGTGTGGGATTCGCAGTTTTAGATCAATAAAATTTTGTGTTTTGTTCACGTAATCACAAAGTATGTGAACAAATTTATTTTTTCGTGAGTGCACATGGATTGTTTGAAAAAAAAAAATTGAATATTGCTGAAATTTATCTAAATGTATATGCTTTCATTGTTTTTTTTTTGGTTACTAAAAGGAGAAATTGAGATTTGGATGGTCAAACATGTACATTCTTATTAACATTTTTTAAAACTATTATGCAATTTGAAATGTAAAATTATTAGGTAGTTTGAAAATCATATGATATTATTTTAGTGGATGTTCGTGGTTCAGTAGTGATATATTTGGTCATCAAAGATATGATAATTTGTCATTTCACACAAAGGCATTCATTTTATTTTTCTTTGTTTCGTTTTATAGGTTATTTTGTTGAGCATTTAGATACTTTTTTGAATTATTATGTTTGGGATTGTTGGATATAGTTAGACACGTTTTAGGATTCTTATGTTTAGTATTGTTTGATATTTGAATAAAATTTGGGATATTGAAATGCATTTGATATTAATTTGGTTACATTACTAATTGTTATGATGTTGTGTTTGATATTGTTTTTATTTTGATTTGCTCTCCCATGTGAGCTGTACATGGGCTTCTTTTGTGATGGCTGGGATGATTATTGTTTTTGTTTGTAACAACATTGGTTGAGTTTCCATTTCCCAGGTGGTTTATATGCCCTGTTTGGACCTATTTAGACATCCATATTATTGTATGTGGTTCTTGAACAGATTAGTGTGTTTCTGGTGCTGGTTTGTTGTTTTTGTTTCAATTTTTGAAGGTAGATGATTTGTGCACTTACATTATTGGTTTGTAATGACTAGGGAAGCTGCATCAAGCTGGAGTGGGGAAGGTTCTTTCCTATTTACTTCAAGCTATAAGGGAACTTGTGGCTTTTAGCTTGAAGTATTGCCCATGGTTTTCATGTAATGCGCGCCTCAATCATTCATTTTTCCATTTTGAACTCTGAGAATTTGTTTTCTTGTTTCAGAATTCGGGAAAGGAAGGAATCTGTAACTGTGCTGTTGTGTGGGACCAGTGGTTGTGGCAAATCGACATTGTCAGCACTGCTGGTATATCTATTTTGTTGCTGAAAGCATTAGTATTCTTTTTACATTTTGGACATGGAGAATTAATGGCATTTCTTCAACCTCTCCCTATTTTTAAATCTTTCTTCTTTTTTCTCCCCCCCTATTCTTCTCCAAAAATATATGAAAGTTTCTGGTCAAGATATTGGGTAGGTTTGGTTTGTGTTTCTGAAAAAAATTTCAGAAATTTTCTCTACAAACAAATTTCAGAAATTTTCTCTACCAAACAAATTTTCCCAAAAAAATTTCCCAAAACACACAAACCAAACAAGTTTTCCAAACAAATCTCTCTCACACACACATCAAATCAATCACTTTTTCCAAAACTCTCTCTCAAAACAATTTTCCAAAACAAATTTCCCAAAAAACCAAACCAAACATGTTTTCGTACTTTTTATCTCTAAAACACATCTCTCAAACACAAACCAAACATACCCATTAACTTTACATTTATTCCCCCTTTAGTGGCAACAATAGTGATTTTGTATATGATGCATGAATGGTTTTCAGTAGATGATCATTGATGCTGATTGTAACACCTACTCGTTGATCTTGCAAAAAAAAAAAAAAAAAAAAAATCTTATTGTTGTGTTTACTTTTAATTTTTTTCTACTAAACTTTCTAGATTTGCTATTTCAAGTGGAAAAAATCTCCATATTAGATAGTAAAAAATTGCTATCTAGGACATTGCTGGAAGCAAATGTGACAAATTAATTTGGAACTTTATAGTAGCACAGTGTTCCTGCATCTAACAGCTTCTGTGCCTTCTTCCATCCTGTGCCTGAATGACTCTGGAGAACAAGGACTTATCTAGAATTCATTAATACTAGTTTATGATCTGAGATGGGGGACGTAAGAAAACAGATAGCTTTACATTATGGATTTGGGAGTAGGACATTGGGGTTGTATGGGACAGATTTCAAATGACTCCATTTTCATTGATATTTCATATTCACCAATATTGAGCTCTCGCATTCTTCATTTGTCTACCTGGGATTCAAATCCAAGCTAGAATCATGTAAGAAATCATGTGCAAGCCTTCCCTTCCAAATCATCAATTTAAATGCAACTTGTGCTTGCATCTGAGGTTGACTGCACCAGCCTTCAGAATGCTGAACAAAAATTGAGACTAATCATTGTACATTTAAAATATACTATCCTAATTTTTTTTATTTATAGTCATGTCTTCATCTATTGTAGTGGACAATGGATCACAGGCGTCCAGTACCGGACAATTGGGAATGCAAGCTCTTGGTGAAGGTTAGTATCTCCTACTGTTTAAATGTTTTATTTATTTATTTATTTATTATTATTATTATTATTATTCTATGCTTTGAGCATATGCATACATATCGGGTGTGTTTATATGGAGTCTTATGTTGATGCCATAGTGTTAGACTCCACTTTCAGCTTTTATAGTTAGCTGAGCTAAAGCTGCTAGCAGTATGAATTTGTTGTAAACAGTAGACTAGGAAGGCTAATCAAGATTTGCATTGTGGATAGGAAAGAAGGAATTGACAATGATTGGTGGCAATGAAGATCAAGATAATGATTCATAATTTGTTATGCTGGCATTTGAATTTAAGTCTATTTTCTTTTTGATCACCTTTTAGCCGAGTCTTTAATCATGTGTACATTCTCTTTGCTTCTCTTCCTGGAATACTCTTTATAGGTTGCAGCTATGTCATTAGATAACATAGCAAGTATTGAATGTTGTCATCCAATTTTGATTTTGTCACTTTTGTAGGATCTGGGTATGGTCTACCAGATATAAGGATGTTATTGGACCCCTTGGAATTCCTTCCTTGCCAGTCATGGAAAAGAAATCTGTGGTCCAGGTGAAGTCAACGACGAGTGGATCATCAAGAGAACAGTCAGATGATGATGAAGCTGAAGGAGAAACAGAAATGAATAACATGGAACCTACCGATGCAAAACGTGTCAAGAGGTAATTGTGTTTCAACTGTTAGCTACTTGTGGTTAAAGTTTATCTTGAAATTTGATTCTTGCAGATGTGTGACTATCCTGTTTTATATCTTTGTGAGGAAGTGCACATATCATTTGTAGTTGGTATAGATAAATTCCACTTATCCTATTTTATATCAAATAATTAAAGGTCATTTTCTCTGGCAATATATATATATATATATATATATTTTGTGCCAATGTAATTCATGCTATACATAAAAGGTCAGGAAAATTGCTTACTAATTTTTTGAATAGAAATTCCCCTTTAATAATTGATGGAAAGACAACTTGCTACTTAAAAGTTCTGTCAATCTTATTTGTAAGAGATTTAGTCTGTTTTTCAGAATGCTTTCTAATAGAGAATTAGCTAGACACTCTAGAAGAAGAAAACAAGCCCATTTGACTGAGCTAGAAACACAGGTTGTCCTTTATCTTGCCCCTTGGGACCCAACCTATAACACTCTGCACTTTCTCATCAAAGAATATAACACATGAATTTGCTGCATCAGATAGGCCAACGGTCATTTACAGTAGTAACAAGAAATTACTCTATAGCAATGTAAATTTGAAAGAGGTCAGTCATATGTGCCCTTTCAACTCTGCTGCTTTTCCAGACAGGTAAATTTAGCTCTCTCTCTTAATTTTAAGTTTTTTTTCCCTCTCATCATTGTCAATTGAAATGTTGGAACTTGATTCTTTTGTATTTTTGCTTAAACACACTTCTTGAATTGGAAAAGGAGAAATCTTTAATTGTTATTCTAGTCCATGCTTCTAAAGGTAATTATATGCCACTTCTTGGTAATTTTAGCTCAACAGTTTGTTTTGGTCAAAGTCATCACTCCTACCGTTGAACTCTCTCTATCCATTGTTGTGGTTTTCTGTCATTAAAAGACCTGCACAAGACCATCTTGGGGTCAGTTTCTCAACAACAGCAACAATTGAGATGTATGGAGGAACATGCCCCTGTTTTGCTGTGCTGATTTGCCCCTGTTTTGCTAGTGTTGTTACTTGAGTGTGTATCTGTCTGTCAGTTTGAGCTCTGTTGCTGGTCTTGTGTAGGAAGAGGAGGGCTGCAAGTCTTGCCAGTTGATATGTTGGACTAACTAGTCAAAGTCACTTTACTTTTTTCATAGGCTTTGCATTGCACCAACATTTTTTGCCTATAAAGCATTTGGCCTCTCCCCTATTAATAGTCAGCATTACAACCTTTGTATGTGAATTTAGAAGTAAATATGGTCTCTAACCAACTATGGGTTTCTCACAATCAACTCTTTCACCTCTTATTCTTTCTTTACTTGTTTAGGTAGCATTATTATATAGATATAGATTGTTATCTGTGAATAATTTTAATCTGAGTAGGCTAATGATTGGCATATTAAGGAGTGGTCTCTTTGTCTTTCTATTATACAATCAAATGGCTAACACTGCTACAGGTATATTAAAGGTGGAAGGGGATTTTGCCGGTCCTGATATTGTTTATCTGATTTGATCAAATTTGTTGCTGTTCTTTGTTCTGTTAAATTGTTCTGGTGTATCTGCTGTATATGCTGTTCTGTTCTGCTAATTTGGTGTATCTGTGCTAGTGCTGTTTGTTTCTGGTGCATTTGATAATTTGGTGTCTTTGTGCTATTACCTTAATTGTTGTTCTGGTGCATTTGCTTTGGTGCTGCTTGTTTTGCTCTGGTGTATCTTTTAATATAGTTATGTATGATACAGTTGCTATGAAAGAAATAATTATAACTTTGTTATCAAGTATGGCCCCCTCTAGTTATAATTTTTGCAATTGTTGCTCCTTCTATAGATCACTTATGCATCCATAGATCACTTCCTAAGTAAGACAACATGTTTTGGCCAGTACTTGCACTTGCATATCTATTAACACACACACACACACACACACACACACACACACACACACACACGCACAAATATGCCAGTCAATGATTAATTGTTTTTCTTCTCTCATTTTTTAGAGCATTGAACAAATACAAGGTGTCCGGAATCTTATTGACCTTGCTAGTAGTAAGCGTCTCTCTAAGAGTGGATCTACCAGTGACTGGCTGAAGGAAACTTATGTACGTAATTTAGAGAGGGCAAAAAAGCTAATTGGGCTTTATTTTAAACTTGTCATTGATCAATAGAGGCTGCTACCAGATCCTCCTTTTTGCTGGTGGTTGATGGCTGATGGCTGTTGCTTGTTGGTCTGCCGTACTAGTGGCTGATGCTTGCTGGGCTGCTGTTGCTGCAATGTTGCTGTGTGGCGACTGCTAGTAGATGTAGGTCTGCTGCATAAGTTTGTGGGCGATTGTCGTGTCGTTTTGCCTGTCTTTGTTAGTTTCATGTTTTCATTTTGTTATCTGTTGTTTCTAATGTAGGTTCACAATTTGGATGTATTTGGGTATTTTAGTGAGTTTACCCTTTTAGGTTTTATACACTGCTTCTAAAAGCAGTATCAGTAGTGTTTTTTTGCTTGCACATCAACTTTAGGTGATTTCATATCAATGTTATTAGTTTGTAATAGTGGTGCTTAAGGGATGCCTCTTGTAAATCTGTAAATCTTATAAAAATATATAAATTATTTTCAATTATTTTTGTTGGTAAATGTGTTGTCAAAAGTTTAATTTTGTCCACTCATATTGTGTTGCTAAAAGTGTATTTTTTGCCAATGTCAATTTGTCGTTGCCAAAAGCAAAGCTTTATACAAACAAATCGTCGGCAAATGGCAATATTTATCGACGTAAATGTGTTGCCGAAAGTTTACTTTTGCCCATTCATATTGTGTTTTGTCAATGCTAATTTTTCGTTGCCAAAAGTAAAACTTTATTGACAAACAAATCGTAGACAAATGGCAACATTTACTGACGTAAATGTGTCGCCAAAAGTTTACTTTTGCCGACGCATATTTTGTTGCTAAAAGTATATTTTTTGCTCATACAAATTTGTGTCTCGAAAAGTGCCACACAATAATCATATTTGAATTACTTTTACCGACGCAAGGTAAATTGCCGACGATGGATGAAGACTTTTATCGACGACTATATTTGTCGCTAAAAGCATTACTTTTACCAATGCAATGACAATTTCGTTAGCAAAAACTTTTGCCGACTCACTTTTGGCTACAGGTTGGCGACGTAGCTTTGTGTGTCGGCAAAACTCTTTGCCAACAAATTTTCCCTTTTAGCAACATATTTTGTTGCGTTGCGAAAAATGCAATTTCTTGTCTGTAATCTGGCAAAGCAGTCCAGTTTTGGCATTATTGATTGAAAATCGATTTTCCAAAATAATTTGCCGGATTGGACTCTTTGGTATTTATTAGTTTCACATTGCACTTATGAAACTAGATTCAGAATCGTGACAGGAGTCCGAACTGTAGGACCAATTTGAGCGCTCCAAAAAGGGGGTGCAAAAAAGTCGAGCTACACGTACCTTATCCATCAATCATAATACTATATAATATCATATATCCATACTCTGAGATTACTGAATAATTACCTAAATTGTTTTAGTTTGTTTTTATGGTGTTTTAATTTTTTTAGCTATGGTTAAGGTTGAAATTGTAATGGTTTCTTTATAAATATTTTGTTTTTAATGTTGGATTATTTTAATTGATTGGTTTATTTATTTAGAAAGAATAATTATTCTGTATAATTCTTTGACTTGCTATTAATTTCGGGTACAATGAATGCTTAGAATTTCTTGTGAATTAAATTATTAGTTTTTGTTCTGTATAATCTCTTATTCTATCGTAGACTCCGGACATGGTAGAATCTTGATATTTCCTGCAAATCAAATATAAATTTTTATGGTGTGAAATAATCAATCTTTTGAAATTAATTTTTATAGAAAATAATCGCTTTTATCTTCTGATTGAGAATACATTTTGTGTATGTCTCAATTGAGTTATACAAATTAAATCTGAAATATTTTAAAGGAATAATTAGTGGAGGATCTTTGATGCCTTAGTACCTTTTTATTATTGTGACCTCAATTTATCTTCTAGTTAACTTTTCTCAGCTTATCCAATCATTTCCAAAAATTCAAAGTCGTTTTTGGTTTTATTTTATTTGAGTGCTCGGTAATTTTTTTAAACAAACTAGTCCCTGACGATTCAACCTCGGACACACCAAGAAATATTATTTCGCGACATCTTGCACTTAGAATCACATTATTAAAGTTGCAACAGTGGTTTGTATATCATTTATCTATAGAAAACACAAATGAGATAAATTTGTAAGCTAAATGCTGACAAGTGTCTCATGAGCTTGTTTAAAAAGAGTATTGCTATTCAAGATAAAATTAGATCCAATTTTTAAATTTAGTAATGTAACAATCAATTAGAATATTAAAGGTAACATTCTTTCTTATATTTTGTTTAATTATCAACCAATCATATCACTTATACATCATTGGATTTATAAGAAAAATGATATACCAGCCCACTTTGTGGGTGATTATTTGGTATTCCCAAAGTATAGCCACGTGATACTCTATGGTAGTATTTAGTAGAAAAAGTGGAGTATTGATTATTTATATTGAGTAATTGAGGAACATGAGGGGGCATAATGAATGATGATTGGTGAGGGAATATGGCCACGTGGTACGTCGGGACTATTGTATAATTTTTCTCACTTTGTAGGCCCATTTTCTAGACCCGTGTAAGTGATATGATTGATTAATAATTAGAGAAGATATAAGAAAGAGTATTGTTTTTAATATCTTAATTAAGGGTATATTACATTGACACCCCGTGAGGTTTGTCTTTAATACAAGTAACCCTCTCATGTTCTGGAAATTATATTCCCCTCCCTAAGGTTTAAACTTCCATTACAACTTAATCTTTCTGTTAGTTAACCATTAAGTCAACTAACATAAAAAATTAATATAATAAATTAATTTTTTAAAATGCCTATTTTACTCTTATTTAAAAAAAATGTAAAAATTATTAGATGAGTAAAGAAAATCTGCAAAGAATTACAAAAATTCATTTACTAATACATATATTATTATACTATTAAACATTTAGATAATGTTATGGTACACAAGCTTTTGTGGTATTAATTATCACAAATATTATAATTAGATTCTTTTCAATCATAATTAAAAAATAATAATAATTAAACACCGCATAAGATATAAATAAATACATTTTGAATCATAACTAAAATAATATTATAATTAATAGTTATAACTAATACCATAATAAGTTATAAATATCATGACTGGTGCATAAAAAAATTTCTTAAATGGTAAATTATTTTCAATTTTATATATGCAAACAAGGGTAAAATGGGCATTTTAAAAATAAATTTCTTATATTAATTTTTTTCGTTAGTTGACTTCATGGTTGGCTAATGGAAATATTAAATTGTAATGAAAGTTTAAATCTTAGAGAGGGAGATGTAATTTTCAAAATGTAAAAGGATACTTGTATTAAAGACAAATATCAAGAGGTGTCAATGTAATTTACCCCTTAATTAATTGTTGGGTAAATTATAAATATACACCTTAATGTTTGCTTAAAGTACAGATTGCCTCCTGTGATTTGAAAAATTACAAATATCTTATTGTTAGTATTTTTTATTTAATAGAATTAACTAAAAAAATAAAATTCATAATTACTCTTCTATATAATAATAAAATTACCTAAATTATTAATTGAAACATATTTCTAACATCATTAAAAACTGTTAATTGACTTAATGATTTATTAATAAAATGACGATTTGTTATGAAATTAGAAATCTCAAAAGATAGAATGTAATTTTCAAAATCACAAGAGGCGATTCGTATTTTAATCAAACCTAAAGGGCATATTTGTAATTTTTCCTTAATTGTTATATTATTAGGCTTGAAAAGTGTCTTGAATAATAATGCTCGATCTATAAAATGGATCTAAAAAGTGGAGTTATATATTATTTTTCATTTAAAAATATATAAAAATATTAATTTCAATAAAAATACATTAAATTTAATAAAAAAATATCTCATATTTTTTAAATTCTTTACCTTTTACTTACATCTTCAATAAGGGAAATTATAAAATATTTCTGAAATACCACGTGCTCGTATTCTTTAACCAATTATCATTTATTATATTTCTTCATATTCTTCAATCACCCAACACGGAACCTCACTTACAAATCTTCTTCATCAATCATAATATTATAAAATATCACGTATCTATATTTCGAAATTACTGAATAATTATTTGTGATACTCGTTAACCAAATTCATTTTGTAACTACGAATACAATAATAAATCTTTTTAGTATTTTTTTTTTATTTTTTTATTTTTTGTAGAAGATCCCCTCCTGTTGACAGGAGGGTGCTTTTTTGGCCCACCATTGGTCTCATTTTAATTATCTGAACTATTTATTTTATCAGACACTTCGTGTATTTGGTCCATAAAAAAAAAATTTAAATCGATTCGATAATTATAATTTGTTCAATTTGTTATGTTTATTACTAAAAAAATGTTTGGTTTATTTTTAAAAACATAATTGTTACCTATTTTTTAATGAAAAATTGAACAAATTATAATTATTAAATTAATCTAATTTTTTTATAAACAAAATATACAAAACGTCTAATAAAATAAATAATTGAATAATCTAAACGAGATCCGTAATTGACTCTACGAATCCAAACAGTACCTTCCAAAATCTGGTTTGGGTGAAATTTTTTTTATTTCATTTTAAATAATTGAATGTAAATAAGAATAATTGTACGACAGGCACGTTCCAGTCAAAGTAGAGTAAACAAATAAATATTCAAAGCAATTAATACTTGAGAAAAGTTACAGATCATCAAAATTTTTTTATGAAAATGATTATGAAGATTTATGATTCTTGGATTACTTTAATTAGTTTATCCTGTTTTATTTTAAATATAATCCAAAGTCACAAAACTTACGTGATTATTTTTATGAAATTTTTTTTATGATACCTAAAATTGCTCTAAATCCTTCTTCCAGCAATTATATCAGTCAACCAACGTCGCCACCATTAGAAATTCTACACCCTCTCTTCAATTCTCACCGGAAAACCACCTTTCATCTTCGACGACAGATGAGCTATGAAAACCGGCTCTATACCTTCCTCAAAAGCCGGCACTATCCGGAACCGCCTCAACACACCAGAAACCACTCTCTTCATCTGCAAGAACGCCATCTCTTTCCCTAGGCATATCCTCGGACCTGCCTGGAACACTGGGTACGTGTATGGGTCCCTTGCCACGAAGCTCCACTTTCCGGCCGCCGCGTCTCTCATTTCCAACCACCTCCCCGGCCGGAACTCTGCCCAGTCCGACCCCCACAGCTTTTCCGACCGCCCCATTGCGTAAGGATGGTAAGCCACTCTCGTACCTTTCTTGATTACCGTCCCATCCGGTAACACGTCATCATATATCGCTTCTTTTCCGTCAACGGGGACCGGTGGGTAGAGTCTCATGCTCTCGCTCAGGGCCGCATGCGTGTAAACCATGTCTTTTACTTCTTCGAAAGTCGCAGCTTCGGACTTGTTATTGATCTCTTTGAGAATCTCATTTTCGACATTTGGGTGTTTAGAGACCAGCAAGAAGAACCATATCAAGGCGGCTGATGTGGTGTCGCGACCTGCCAATATGAAGCTGATCACTATGTCAATGATGAAGTTTTCATCTGAATGACCAGAACTCAAGAATCGTGATAAAAGATCAACGGATTCGAGTGATGATTTTTCAACCAGTTCTTGCTTCTTTTCTTTGACTATTTCTTTTGCGAATTCCCGAACTTCATTTACAGCAATTCGCATTTGTTTCTCTGATCCAATGTTGAGAACCCGTTTAATTTTCCAAATCAGGGGATAGAACTCTCCGAACCTTTCACCGCTGATTCGAGCAGCATTTTCGAAGGCTAGCGCAAATTTTTCTTGCGGCAGAGATGGTAGTAAATACGCAGGATCGTGTCCGAAAGCAATCTTGCATATGTTATCGAATCCAAATCTCTGCAGAATGTCCTGAAGGTCCAGCACAGTTTTATTTGCAGCAGCGGCAGAGAAGATCGGAGTGAGTCGATCTGAGAGCTCTGTATCAACAACGGTCTCGATAAATTTGCGTAAAGATTTGGTGTTGAATTCATGACTGGCAACTTGTCTCTGGAACTTCCAGTTCTCGCCGTCGACATTAAAGATGCCATCGCCGAGTAGGTCCCAGATATGTGTTCGAGCCATATCGCCCTTTTGGTAGATATGGAAATGGGACTTGAGAATGTGCTGGACATTGGAAGGATTGGCGGTGAAGACTTGGCGGCGACCTAGAGAGCGGTTGAGGACGACAGTAGAAGTGGGTGTGCTGGTCACCAAATCAGATGTCCATTGGATGAGTTGATGTCGATTCGCATAGAATGCGGGGAAGGAGCCCACAAGTGGGTATGATTTTGGAATCTTAGGGGACTTGTTGGAGGAAAAAAAGGTTTTGAAAATGGACTTGGAATTGAGGATCAACAAGAAGAGCAAAGAAAGAAGGCAAAAGAACAAAGAAGTTGAGAGCTCGAGGTTTAACATGGCTGCTGAGAATGTGGTTCTAAAGATGTGTTGCAATGAAAATTGGGGATGGAGATGATAAGGCATTCATAAGGGGGAAGATGTGTTGCAATGAAAATTGGGGATGGAGATGATAAGGCATTTATAGGGGGTAGGGAGGGTTGGTGGAATTAGATGGAGGACCACACATTGCTTTGCGTCACATATAACAGTTAATTGAGTTTAGACTTTTAATTATTGCTGGTCAAAAACACTAATGTTGACAAATAACAAATGATATTTCCTTATTAAATGTTACCTAGTTATTATTATTTGCTTTTAGAAGTAATAATATGCATGATTTTTTAGTTTTCTCTTTACTTTTTAAATGTCTCGGGCTATTCCTGGACTTCCAATCAAATTTCGTTACTTCCAATCAAATTGCGATTGGTTCTACTTATATAGGAAAGTATTATGAATACGATATGTATATTATGTTATTTGTGAGTTTTGATTTGGGTGGGTGGGGGGGAGGGAGGGGGGGGGGGTGGTGGTGGAATTATATGGAGGACCACACATTCCTTTGCATCACATATAACAGTTAATTGAGTTTAGACTTCTAATTATTGCTGGTTAAAAACACCAATGTTGACAAATAACAAACAATATTTCCTTCTTAAATGTTACCTAGTTATTATTATTTGCTTTTAGAAGTAATAATATGCTCGGCTTTTTAGTTCTCTCTTTACTTTTTAAATGTCTCGGGCCATTCCTGGACTTCCAATCAAATTGCGATTGGTTCTACTTATATAGGAAAATATTATGAATACAATATGTATGCTATGTTATTTGTGAGTTTTGATTTTTGGAGCAACCCGTGGGGTGAAGCCTAGCTCAGCCTTACAAGGAGAATGTCTAGCAACTAGATGGGCATGCCTTATGACCCAAGCACTCAATCTCTCACAAGTAAAAATTACTAGGGATGGCAAAACAATCATCACACTTTGTGTGTCAAAAACTGATCCCTCTTGGGCTTGTGCTTCTATTATACATGATATTTGTGTTTTAATTCGACATTTTGACCTATCCTTTTGTTGGTTTCCTAGATTTGTGAATGAGGTAGTCGGTGGTGACAGGTGGTTGAGTAAGAGACGGTTAGGGAGGCTCTGCTACCAAAAAGAATAAAAAAAATTATTTGATTTATCAATCAATGAGGTCCATTGGGCTTGTGCTTTTATATTATACATGATATTTGTGTTTTAACTCGATATTTTGACCTATCGTTTTGTTGGTTTCCTAGATCTGCGAATGAGGCAGTCGGTGGTGATGGTTGATTGAGTAAGAGACGGCTAGTGAGGCTCTGATGCCAAAAAGAATAAAAAGAATTATTTGACTTACTAATTAATGAAGTAGAAGCCATGTATATATAATATATTCATGATACAATTTAGGAAATGAGATAGTCGGTGGTGATGGGTGATTGAGTAAGAGACAGCTAGTGAGGCTTTGATACCAAAAAGAATAAAAAGAATTATTTGGCTTACCAATTAATGAAGTAAAAGCCATTTATATATAATATATTCATGATACAATTTGGGAAACAATATACACAAAGTAAGATTCTTATAATCAAAATAATTCATATTCTAATTTCCATATTCTAAGATAATATTTTGATTTCTATATTTAACATAACTCTGTTTAAAAACAGTCATACAATATCACTCAGTAGTATTAATTATGTTTTGTACTTTTACATTTTTATCAAAATCTTACTTTAGTTTCTCAATTTAATTTCTCAATCAATTTTTGAAATAACGGTATATGACTAGACCTAAAATGTAACTTGATTGGAAGTGTATAATAGAACTTGACTTGAAGTGGTGTTTTGAAAAGTTGGTAAAAAGTTAAGTTTTTGACTTTTTTTAGTCTATTTTGTCTTTTTGTGAGTAAAAAATGTGAGAGGTGATGTGAACAAAAATGGGTAAAAAGCTAAAAGCTGGCTTTTTATTTGGTTGCCAAAGCATCCCGAAATGTAGGAAGTTGACTACAATTAAAAAGTCAAGGGGTTAAAATAAAAGTTGGTATAAAGTGTAGGGTTGCAAACTAATAATTTGTCCTAATATGCACATAGAAAATTTATACTACAAAAAAAAAAAAATGTACTTAATATGAAATTTTCACTTTAAAACAAATCCATAATGATGAGTTTATATTAATAAATCATTTTTTTTATTTTTTATATTAAAATTTTGAAACTCTTAAAAAATCTCTCAGAATTAAACTCATAATGATATGTTATAAGAAGTGTTAACTTTTAATTTGTCTCAAGACCCAACTCTATCGTCATATCACTATGAATAAATTTAAGAATTTAAATTATAAATCTTTAATATTTATATAATTTTTTATATGAATAGATTTTGTTATTTTATTTTATTTATTTGGATGGAGTGCTCAGGGAACGTTGAGAAAAAGATACTTGTCAAAGAATCAAAAGAGTAAGCGCGTACATAGTCTCAAATATGTTAGAGTAATGTTAGGTATTATGAAATAAATATCATAAAAATTTTATGAAACTAATTTAAGAATAATTGTATAACATATAATAAAATATTACAAATTAATTTGATTGTGTTGCTGTTGAAACAGATTTGGGGGACGTGGAATCTTCGGGGTCGGGGAAACCCGAACCCCGACCGGGGGCAGGGGTGGGGGGGCCGGTAGGGTCCCCGTCGGGGATCGGGGCCGGGGACGGGGAATTTCTCACTATCGGGGATTGGGGACGGGGAGGGTGGTCCCCGGCCCCGCCCCGCCCCGTTGCCATTCCTACTAGTGAGGCTCTGATACCAAAAAGAATAAAAAGAATTATTTGACTTACCAATTAATGAAGTAGAAGCCATGTATATATAATATATTCATGATACAATTTAGGAAATGAGGTAGTCGGTAGTGATGGGTGATTGAGTAAGAGACAGCTAGTGAGGCTTTGATACAAAAAAGAATAAAAAGAATTATTTGGCTTACCAATTAATAAAGTAGAAGCCATGTATATATGATATATTCATGATACAATTTAGGAAACAATATACACAAAGTAAGATTCTTATAATCAAAATAATTCATATTCTAATTTCCATATTCTAAGATAATATTTTGATTTCTATATTTAACATAACTCTGTTTTAAAAACAGCTATACAATATCACTCAGTAGTATTAATTATGTTTTGTACTTTTACATTTTTATCAAAATCTTACTTTAGTTTCTCAATTTAATTTCTCAATCAATTTTTGAAATAACGGTATATGACTAGACCTAAAATGTAACTTGATTTGAAGTGTATAATAGAATTTGACTTGAAGTGATGTTTTGAAAAGTTGGTAAAAAGTTAATTTTTTGACTTTTTTTAATCTATTTTGTCTTTTTGTGAGTAAAAAATGTGAGAGGTGATGTGAACAAAAATGGGTAAAAAACTAAAAGTTGGCTTTTTATTTGGTTGCCAAAGCATCCCGAAATGTAGGAAGTTGACTACAATTAAAAAGTCAAGGGGTTAAAATAAAATTTGGTATAAAGTGTAGGGTTGCAAACTAATAATTTGTCCTAATATGCATATAGAAAATTTATACTACAAAAAAAATATGTACTTAATATGAAATTTTCACTTTAAAACAAATATCCATAATGATGAGTTTATATATTAATAAATCATTTTTTTAATTTTTTATATTAAAAATTTGAAACTCTTAAAAAATCTCTCAGAATTAAACTCATAATGATATGTTATAAGAAGTGTTAACTTTTAATTTGTCTCAAGACCCAACTCTATTGTCATATCACTATGAATAAATTTAAGAATTTAAATTATAAATCTTTAATATTTATATAATTTTTTATATGAATAGATTTTATTTTATTTATTTGGATGGAGTGCTCAGGGAACGTTGAGAAAAAGATACTTGTCAAAGAATCAAAATAGTAATCGCGTACATAGTCTCAAATATGTTAGAGTAATGTTAGGCATTATGAAATAAATATCATAAAAATTTTATGCAACTAATTTAAGAATAATTGTATAACATATAATAAAATATTATAAATTAATTTAATGGTAGAGAATTTTCATGAAAGTTTTTCATGATATTTTTTCATATATTTTTTAATTATTAATTAATTATTTTACTTACACATCATTAAATTTAAAATATAAATTTAAAAAACAAAGTTGTATATTATTTTTCTTTTTTAAATTTATAACTTCTTCCCTTCTTTTTCTTTAACGAAAATTTGGAACATTGTTGAAATAGTTTATGTGCAATTTGTGGCCCGCCACAATACATAGTTTTTCTAGACTGCCTGCTAAGAGAAGTTATTTGATAATTTTGAAGTATGATACGTAGTGTCTTAAATATATTATGATTTATGAAGGGTATGAGTTTTATAATTTTTTAAAAATATTAGGTATTATGAAAGAAATATCATGAAGAGTCTTCATGAAGATTTTTCATTCTTAGATTAATTTATAGTATTTGTAATATTTTATTGCATGTTATACAATTACTTTTAAATTAATTTTATAAAATTTTTCATAATATTTATTTCATAATGCGTAGCATTATTCGTTATAATTTTGTATTGAATGATGAAGAGATATTTGGTGGTGGGTGGTGGGACATGGTTGGTTGAATAAATAATTTTCCCGCAACCAGCTACGAACATTGCGTTTGGCCTAAAATCGTCATCACTGACATTAACCCGACGACTCTTGCACTTTCATAATAAAAAAATGAAAACTTTTCAAAATCGTTAATTTGAATGGACCGAGAACGTGGACTAGTATTAATGCTTTCAATAATGTTATGAATGATCCTTACTCCATTTCATTTTTTAATTAGAAAAAATCAGAATTGAAATATGAAACTGATATGCACAAGTTAGTTTTATTTTAGTCAAGCTAGGGGGCTGTTTGGGAAGTTAAGAATCTTTTAATTTGTTACCAATTTAACTTATTCATAAAATTAGTGAGTTTGGTTAAATGTTTTACCAATTTAAACCAACAGTTTGGATTGATTGAGCAGGTTAGAAATGAAAAAGACCCAACAACTATAATATTTTCATAATTTCAAACAAAAAAATAATAATTTATTTCAAATCTTGGCACAAAATTTTAAATTATTCTAATACTTGATCTTATTCAAAATCATATTTCATAAATTAATATACAAAAAAAAAAAAAAAAATCATATCAGGAAAAATAAAATAGAAGAATTGTGAAAAGTCCTTTTTTTGAAGAATTTGTTTAGTCATAAATCCTATGAAAATATTTGTGATTCGATAAGTCTTATATGTTTGAAATTGCGTTATAAAAAAATTAAATGTTTATTCATGATAATTTTACTCTTTTTGGTCAACATGCTTATATGGTAACCTTTTTTTCTTTTTTCTTTTATATAAAATTTTGATTTTTGAAAACTACTCGATAAGATATATCAAACAAAATCCCAATTGAATATAAAATTATGTAAAATGAAAATATATATATATATATATATTTTACTTCCAGAAATTTACATTTTTTAGAGATGTTTTGTGTAGTAATGGTGAAAATTATAAATGTGAATATTCATACTTTCATTTCAATTAGTAAAATATTATAAATTTTTTAAAAATATAAAAGTTAGAGTGAATCTTCATGCTTTTTAAAAAAATTCACAGTTCTTAAAAATTTATATTATTTTAATTTATTGAAAGTATGATTATTTATATTTTAAAAATGTTAGAGAGCTCAAAAGTTTTACCAAATGTCTCACGCTCACATGAGATTCACATAGTATAGATTTCACACCCATGTGAGATATTTGATAAAAATTTTAATAGAATATAACATTACTCTTTATATTTTTTAAAAATTCACAATGTTATATTCCCTGAAAGTGTGAATATCCACTAACCTTCACGAACTTCAAGGGTCAGTTTGGGTTGGTATCGGTTGATGGTGAACAGTTTTTGCACACACCCCTATCAAGCAAAACGATAATATGTGAACCCCATGTTACCCAAAAAAAAAAAAAAAAATGAGGAAATTACAGGAGAATTTCAACCTCCACAAATTGGTAATTGAAGTTCAGAATACATTCATTGAACTTACTCTACTCCACCACCGAGGGTGGTGTCCAGTGGTGAAGGCATTGCCTTCCCACAACTTCTGGGAGCGCGAAAAATCTTGGATTTTCTAGGGGCTCGTTTCGGTAATCTTGCGCTGTACTCCGATCGAAACTTGTCCGTGGTTAGGGCGGTTGATGAGCTCCACTGGTGTTTCGGTGGTGGGTCCCTTCCTATGGGTTGGATTAAATCAGGCTGGCAACCGGTTACTCCGAGGCCTGGGTCTACGGATGTAGTGATGACACCTCAAAACATTATTTTTTCTGGTTCAAAAAAAAAAGAAAAAAAAAGAAAAAAAAAAAGAAAAAAAAGAAAGAACTTACTCTACTCCAACTATTGACCCCATCAAAAATCAAAGATAATTTGAAAGGAATATACAAATTCTAATGCTTGGATTTTGAAGGACAAGATTTGATATATCAAACAACAATACAACATGAAAAATGCTATGGTACACATCTTTTGAGGGGTGTGGGTGTGTACTAAATGCACTCTTGTTACACAATTTTGGATTCGTTTGGGAAGTGAGTTGGTTTTTTGACTTTTTAACTTTTTAACTATTTTAGCCTGGAGCTAAAAAGCCTTGTTTGGACTTTTTAACTTTTTGACTTTTTGTGAGAGAAAGAATGTAATGATTATGGATTGGATGTGATATTTTGTCTTATTAGACTAAAAAACTTATTTTATTTTTTTGTGGCTATTTTAACCAAAAAAGCCCAAACCTCAACTTTCTAAACGAAGGCATGATATATATTATATAGGGTCATGATTGAGACCCCCTCCAATCACCACTTCTACCACCCCACACACACGTGGCGGGTGGTGATTGAAAGAAAAAAAAAAGAAAAAAAAGTGGCCAATCAGGTGAAAGGGTCGAGGGGGTGGGAAAAAAAGGGGGTCCGGGTCATTATTGTATTATATATTTCTATGGTAATATTATGTTTTGTTTTGTTTTGTTTTGTTTTTTTTTTTTTTGTGGTAGAATTATGAAAATTTATGACTTAGAAATGAAGCATTTTGTGATAATGTTACACTTTTTTGTGATAATATTACACATTTTTTGGTTAAAAAATGTTTAGATAAAAAAATGTGTAATATAATCATAAAAAACATAACAATATCACAAAATTTATAACTTCTTTTATAAATCACAAATTATCGTAATTTTACTAAAACAAATTAGATAATATTACCACAAAAATATACATAATAGAGTTTTCCTGGAAACATATATGGATTTGAAATGACTTTGACTGGGTATGGGAAAATGACCACCAATTTGCAGATCTCAAAATTTACATGCGAAAGTATGGCATCCCAATATAAGTGCACTTATTTCATCTTTTTATCTTTTTTGGGTCACATCAATCAACATCTCCTCTCTACTTTTTCTATACATAATACAAGAAAAGTCAAAAAGTGCACTTATTCTAAACTTCCCAAACTTGGAAGGATCACAACCTTTCTGAAGAGTCACTTCGAAGTCTTTATATTCCATGTCCCTCACTTCATTTTGAATGGGGAATTGCCATTCTTCTTCACTTTGCATTTATTCTTCATATTTCCTGTGTCTAATTTTCCTATAAAGAGAGTTCATGCACAGCAAAGTTCGCGAGGCTTGCAATAATAGTGCTGCTAGTGCAAGACATTGATCGTTGTATCCTGGGAGATAGACGTCCATTGAATCCTAAGCACCGGTGGGAAGACGAATCTGTCTTAAGGAAAGAGTGTCACGCACTCGACTCGATCAGGTTTTATCTATTCATGTACTGTAAGTTTTATTACGTTATTACGTTTATTTTATTTGAGTTTTGGTTTTGCCCACAAATCGTTTGCATATTTTTAAATTATATTTTCCCGATAGTTTTGGTACTATTTTTCCAACAATCTTAAGACAGATTCTATACATATAATTTTTGGGCAAATATTATTTTGTGATTCAGAACTACTGTGAAATAGATTTATCATTTCCGATTATACCTTACATGTGCTTTTGAATCGATCAGAATTCAATTTATTTTGGGAATCATTTGAATTGTGACTTTTGTGGTACTTTTGTTGTGTTAAAGGCTGTTTGTAACTGTTATAGAAACACAACAATGCTTTTGTTTAATCAAGTCAAAAGAACCAAACATAAGAGAAGATCAATTTGCATTTAATTGTTCACACTTTCAAGCACATTTCGGCCCTTTTTAAGAACCTTTTATTTAAATACATTTTTCAACATGTATTGCAAGTTTGGAAAATCAAACCTGCCCAGTACTTATTTAATAGAATTCCTGGGAGGTATGGAGTTTCTTGGGACACCATGGTGTCCGGGTATGTTCGAGGGGTATAAGGGCACATTTGCTGGGTTCCAAGGAAGTATTCAATTACTTTCTTTCTATCAGCCGAGTAGCCCCACTTTTCTGGCTCACTTACCGTTGTAGGCTAGGCCGGGAAGCCCTTGATCTTGGTGAGAACAAGATCGTTGATTTTCCACTGCTTGCGAGCAGCGGCAGCGGCCGCTGCAGATGCTCTACCGCCACCCTTCCTGTGACTCGGCACCATTCGGAAGATAAATTTCAGGGGCGTTCTTCAAAGAACGAAATTAGAAGTTGTGTCGGCGAAGTGGTGGTGCCGAAATTGCCAGTTCCTTCGTTGAGAATGGAGAAAGCAATCGGCTTGTAGGTGCACCATACAAAGGTGACGTTTCATTTACTAATGGTTACGACCCAAACTGTTTAAACGTTGTGATTTATTTTCTGCTTTATTGTTCTGTTTGCTACGGCTGTTATATATAGAAGGGGGAAAAAAAAAAAAAAACAATTCTCTATGAAAGTGATACCAGATGCAGTTAGTTTGTTTTCCCTTATGTGCCATCAAGGAATTGAGCCAAGTGGGTAGTTGTTTGCCATGATGGCAATAATGATCTATATAGAAAACCTTTTATATATAGAAGTTTTTATTTATTTTTTATTTAGTTTATTTATTAGAAAGTTAGTTTTTTGGTTAAATAAGATCAATCTGTAAACAGTTTTCTGTTTATCCAAAACTTGTTTTGTTTATATAAACTATGCTGAAAAAGTTTATTTAAAACTGGTTTTTTAAAAATAAAAAAAAAAAAAACTGTTTTTTATTTATTTGAATTCTTGCACCATCTATGATAAACCTATGAAAGAGTGGGCATAGGAGGCACTCAGTGCACTGATAGAAAACAATATGACTTCCATGATACATTATCATTAGTAGTTGTTATATATGGTTGCTTCAAGTTGGTAATTTGTTTGTTGCAATTCCATTTTAAATAATTAATTGCAAAAATGTTTCTGTGCATGTGTATATATATATATATATGTAATTTGTTATATCTATCATGTTTATGATTGGTGAGCGAGGGAATTAAAAGGCAAATTTTTGTGTTGTGATTGCCGTTGTGTATAACGTCCAGCGTTTCATTGTAATTCCGTTCGGTTTCGTTCGCCATACTCGTACGTTGGTCGTATAGAATCTGTCAAAGACAGATTTCCCTTCAATCTTTTGGTTATGTTTTATAGAAAATGTTTATTCTGTATTACATTTCTATCCATATATGTTTTCTGATTTTGTTTTCTTTTAAAACAAAAAAAGGCAAAAACAGATTATGGTATTCAGAAATTACAAATTGATGAGGATCTGTTGATTTGATTAATCTTAAAATCTTAAAGTTGAAGTTTAAGAAACATAGTGGGGGTTATGCTCTATGTTATTTTAAAGTCTAAGTTTTTCAGAATTTGAAACTTGTGAAAACGTGTCTTTCAAACTTGAAGTGGCTTGTGGAGTTGTGACTTTTTGGCATCCGAGTGCTCTCTAAAGAAAATCTTATTTACAGATCTTGTACGGGAAAGAAATATACCTTCTCGTATAATCCTGTTGATCAAGTCTGCGTTCCTCCGTACGACGTCGCTTTGTCACCTGAAAAGACAAACGTGAGCTGGCCGGCGGGTGTGTGCCGGAAACCTCTCCGATGCCTAAGTCAGAAAGCAAGACAAGTAGGCAAGAGCTCAATGTAATCAGGGAGCAAAAGTTGCATTACCTCTCCAAAGGTGATATTGGTGAGCTTATATAGGTTTCGCGTGGCACAATCCTGGTAGGACTCTTATTCCCCTAAGTAGAGTCCTTCTAGGATTACTCCTCCTTGCGTAGAGTCCTCCTAGGATTCATACTCCTGGAAGATAAGGCTTATCCTCCAACACCCTCCTCACTGCTTAAGCCAAGTGAGATGGCTCTTCTTACGGCCGAACTACCACATGACCAAGATAACTGTCACTTCGGCTGTAACCTTCCTTTCTCTTATCCCGGCTTTCATACGCTAAGACCGAGCTATTCATAAGAGAGCTAAGCCGAAGTAACTCTGTCACCAAGTAAGCAAGGCACATGTGATCTTCAACCGAGCTATACTTAGTCCGACTCTTTAATTACGATCCTCACCTCGGTTCTCCTTCAACAACCGAGCTAAGTACTAACAAGGCCCTTAGACCAGACTAACCTACTGCGCCATAACCGGTCTAAACTTTGGGACCGGTCTAACACACTTAGGACCGAACTACCATCTGAGTGAGGGGCAACGGTTGACCGAACTAAGCCCTCTCTTCGTCCGGCGACGAACTTCTTTCTCTGGGCCGAACTACTACTTGTCCGCGGCCCATGTTCTAAGCTTCTTTAATACGGCCCATAGATCGGCCCACTTATTCTAGCTCGGCCCAACTTTCACATAAATTACCCTCTCAATTGCCCCTTAATTCCATCTGCACAGCATGATAGGGATTACCTGTCTATAAAACCGGGCTAAAAGTTTTAGTTTATCCAACCGAGCTATAATCCTTTAGCTATTCCGGCCGAGCTGAAAACCTTTTAGCCTCTCCAGCCGAGCTAAACTGAAGCCGAGCTATGCACGTCCGGTCAAACGTCTCTTCAGTTGCAGAAACTGAAACGCTTGTCCTTCCCATGACACGTGGCAGGCTCTAATTGGCCTCCCACAGCTGTAGCGCCGCCCTCGTACTACGAGAAAATTGAACAGTTCCCGCTCTTTCTCCCTTTACACCAAAAGAACCCTTCATTTTTTGAATCACACTTCACTCTGTTCATCTTCTCTTTCCCTCTGGTTTTTGCCTTTCTCCCTGCAACTCAAGAGCTCGTGCCCTCCATTATTGTTGCTGTTCTTCCTCCTCATCCTCTGCTTCTCTACCAGGTAAATACACGAATCTCTTCTTTGTTTATCTGTTTTTTTGCTGGAACTTTAGCCCATAGTTGTTTATGTTATGTGTTGCTGTAAAACACTTCGTTTTTCTTCCACCGTATCTATACTTTCTGAAGAACTTCACAAGAACACCTTTAACATACTGATTTAGCTAGTAGAACACTTCCTTGATCTTTGTACATGCTTCAACCGAACTAGAATACTGTTCTTGGTATATAAAACTCTAGGCTGAAACCGAACTGGAACTTAAAACATACCACAGTAGCTTCATAAGGCCATCAACCGATCCTACAATAACTGAAATGAAAATCCACCAAACTGGCCACTCATGAGCACATAACCGAGCTAAAACTTCAGGGGCCAAGCCAGCATTCTGAGTTCCCAAGCCGAACTCAGAAAGCTACCCCTTGTCGTTCAGCCGGAATAACGAAACCAAATAGTGAAACCGAGCTAACCCAATGCCCTGTCAAACCGAGATAATAAGCACCCCCACAAAACCGAAGTAGATCCCGTAGTATACTGCGTAGCCGAAGCAGGACTTCTTCTCTTGTTTTGTTTTTGTAGCACGGTCAATGATCTGTGCTTAACAACTTGTTTTTTCACTTTGCAGACTTAGGTTGCCAGGCACCTCCCTGCGCTCAGCCGAGCTACTGAGCACACTCTTTCAACCGATATAATTTATTTATAACTTATACAATAAAATGGGTAAATATAGATGTCTTGTAGAAACCCCAGGGGGCTTAGACGAATTCAGAAAGGATTACCAAATCCCAGCCGATGTAAACCTTGTCCTGGCTGAAAAAGACATAGATCCTTGGGGTAAGACAGGCTTCGTTCCCTTTACTCTTCAATCAATAATAGAGATCGGACTACGATTCCCAGTCCAGCCTTTAATTTGCGAGTTTCTTAGGCAAACCAGACTTTGCCCCACCCAACTCTCCACCAATACATACCGAATAATAATGGCATAGATGCCCTAAACCGTCAAACCGGTCTAAACCTAGGCTTAGCCGAAATACTCCACCAGTACTCAATAGGTTCCAAAAATGATGGCTGGTGTTATTACCTTAGAATACGCCGAGGCCGAGAAAAAATAGTCAAACATACACCGGATAAGGACTTAAACGACGACGACTTCCTTTGGGTCTCTGGGCATTTTGAAGACTTCCAAGCCCGAATCCCAGGCCGAAGAATAAATTGGAAACAAGGGGAGCCCGGTATAAAGACTTCGGTCTCCATTCCTCCATTTCTTTTGTCATGATTCTCATACTGAACCGGAGTAACCCTTGTTCTCTTTTTTGCAAATTTAGCATTCCTCCACTCCCAGTACGGCCACCCCAATCTAAGCGTTCTCCGCGCCGCACTGCGAGTTCGAGAAAGGAGTTGGGGTAAACTCCTCGACTTTGAACCGACCTACCGCTACTCCGGTCGCCGAAAAGCGAGGGTGACCGACTTCCTCCTTGAAGACCCACCAGAACCGGACCCAACCTTGCCAGAAATTGTGCTCGTGCCCCTAACAGCCGAACAAGAGATGGCGAAGAAGAACCGGATGAAGGCTATGCTTACCGCAACCACCAGGGCCGAAGTGCCTCCAACCCGCCAAACCACTGAAGCCGTGGTAGCTCTTCCATCTCAGCAGCCATCCTCCTCTCGCCGAGCTAAGCGCGCCCGGACTACTGAGACCGAGCCGCGTTTGGTTGATGAGGACGACACCATCAATCCGCCGAACCCCGAACCTGACTTGCAACCGGAATCATCTGACCGAGCTGTGGTTACCAACAAATGGGCTCCCCCCCTTGCTTTTAATAACCGAGATATCCTCGACAGCGATTCGGTCGTTGCTGAGGATGACCACTTGCTGGCCTTCAACTTGGCCAGGGGTGTTTGTCTACCAAAGGACATGGAACACCACAGCAAGCGGCTCAACACCGAGCTAAAATCCATTCGGTCTGCCACGAAGTCCATGATATTGGTAAGCATCACTGTTCTCTTTCGTTTTTCCCAACTTTAAGCGCGGTTAAGACTGAACTTATTATACTTTTACAGGCCATCCAGAAGAGCACGATAGCTCATAGGCAAGTAATGGAGCTTCGCAAAAACAAGGCAAGCCGTAAAAGAAGCCGAAGCAAAGGCAACCGAACTGACACAGTCTCAACAAAGGACGGCCGATCTGGAGGCCGAGGTAGTTCGTCTCACCGGACTAGTTGCCTCGGCTGACAGTGACAAACAGCGCGCTGTGACCGAAGTGAAAGACAAATTTTTATGGGAGATGGCGGAGCTTGAAAACAAGAAGAATGCCGAAATAAAGGAGTTGGAGAAAAAGATGGAAGATGCATCCAAAGAAGGCTTCAAGGAAGCCGAAGCAGGCTATACTCTGCAATGCGAAGCGGCGAAGGATTTGTTCTTTAAGTGCGGCTGGAGAGGTGCAATGGAGAAGATCGGTTGTGGGCCTGAAACCGAGGCCTACAACGCTCCGGAGCACTTCATTCCGGTCTCACTGCAAGATTACGCTGATGAAATCCAGAAACAATTTCTCGGCTCATCAGATGACGATGATGATGATGAAGAAGAAGCAACTGAGACTCCGGCTAACCAGGAGCAAACCGGTGACCCATCAGCTCGGTTGGAGGCAACGGTTGAAAATGCGGTGTCCGAATTCCCGACCGAGACTGCTCCGACTGCAGTTACCGGAGTAGGTACCGATCTTGGGACCGATCTGGATGCCGAAATAGATGATCTCTTCGATTGAACTTGTGCTGCTCTTTTTTTTTTTTTTTTTTTGTCTCAAATTCTGTAACCGGGCTACAGCCACTGCACTTGTACTTGCTTTTGAATTTGAATGAAAAAATCTTACCATTAAGTCTTGTTTCGGTTGTGCATGTATGCCTGTGAAGAATTTTTCTATGAACTTATTTGTACAACATTCACCTCGGTTAGCTAACTAACTTACTAGCCAACCACTCTTCAGCCGAAATAACTTACTTCGGCTGAAGAGTACAAAGAGTTGGTTTAATCCAGCCAACCACTCTTCAGCCGAAATAACTTACTTCGGCTGAAGAGTAACAAGAGTTGGTTTAATCCAGCCAACCACTCTTCAGCCATAAACTTACTTCGGCTGAAGAGTAACAGGATCTACAGCCGATATAACTTACTTCGGCTGAAGAGTACAAAGAGTTGGTTTAATCCAGCCAACCACTCTTCAGCCATAAACTTACTTCGGCTGAAGAGTAACAAGATCTAAGTTGGTTTTTACAGCCAATTTAGAACGAAGAGTGTTTGGTTATTCCGACCAAACGTCCTGCAGCCTGGATCCTAATCCTGGGCTTAGGAAGGGTGAATAGTTGGTTATTCCAGCCAACTATGTGTACAATGCTAACTTTCTAAAGCTATTTTCTACTGAAAATAATAATGTGAAAAAGAATCGAATTGTTTTATTGAGGAAGTAAAAAATTACACATACTTAAAAGGGAAAAAGCTAGAAATAAAACAACTTGAGATTTGCCGTATTCCATGGTCTGGGAATTCTTTTGCCGTCCTCATCTTCCAAGTGGTATGCCCCTTTGCCTGCTAATCCGACCACTTTGTAAGGTCCTTCCCAATTAGGTCCTAACTTGCCATCTCCTGGAACTAAGGTGTTTCCCATTACCTTGCGCAGTACCAATCTCCGATCTTGAATTGCCTTGGATGCACTGTTTTGTTATACTTTCTAGACAACTCTTGTTGGTAGGAGGCGATGTGAACCAATGCTCTGTCTCTTCTTTCTTCTGCAAGGTCAAGCTCTAATGCTATGGCTTCGCCATTTAAGTCTGGATCAAAGTTTTCGCTTCGGATTGTGGGGAGGCCAACTTCTAATGGGATGACTGCCTCCATGCCGTAAGCTAAGGAGAATGGTGTTTCTCCTGTTGATCGTCGCGGCGTGGTACGGTAAGCCCATAAAACATGAGGGAGCTCTTCTGCCCACTTGCCTTTTGCTCTTTCTAACCTTTTCTTCAATCCGTCTAAGACGACTTTGTTTGAGGCCTCTGCTTGACCATTTGCTTGGGGATATGCCGGTGTAGAATTGTAGAACTCTATCTTGTACTCTTCACAAAAGCCTCTAAAAATCCTACCATCGAATTGAGTGCCGTTGTCTGAGATCAGTGCCTTTGGTATGCCAAATCGAGTGATGATATTCTGCCAGACAAACTTCTTCACATCTTTTTCCTTGATTGACGCCAAGGCTTCTGCTTCTACCCACTTTGTGAAGTAGTCAGTTGCCGCAAGAAAGAACTTTCTGTTGCCTGGTGCTGTTGGAAGTGGACCTACTATGTCTAAGCCCCACATTGCGAAAGGCCATGGGCTAGTTAATGGTAGTAGTTCTCTGGCTGGTTGGTGTATTTGGTGCGCAAACTTCTGACACTTTTCGCATTTTTTGACATACTTCTCTGAATCTGCTTGCATGTATGGCCACTAGTATCCTTGTGAAAGCGCTCTATACGCTAATGATCTTCCTCCTTGATGGCTGCCACAAACACCCTCGTGTATTTCAAACAGGAATGCTTCCACTTTGCTGGGGTGAACACACTTCAAGTAAGGTCCTGAGAACGACTTTTTGTATAATGCTAAGGATGGAGAGAGCCAGAATCGTTACGACTTTGCTCTTATTCTGTTGGCTTCTTTCTTTTCTTCTGGTAGAGTGCCGTCTTTCAGGAACAGTATGATGGGATCCATCCAAGAAGGACCTGGTGTAGACGTCCCCGAACGCCCCGGGGGGTGTTAAGTCCCGTTCCGTTCATATTGGGGTCACTACAGTTCAAGGACTCAAATGTCACGGTTCTTAATCTTGAACCAAAGAGTACAAATCCGGCAAATCATTTTTGAGAAAAACAGATTTTTTGAAAGAAGTGCCAAACATGGACTGCTTTGCCAGATAACAGAGTCGCCACCTAAATATTTTTTAAATGGGAAATTTAGGAAACCCTGACTCGGTGCCAAAGGCCACGTGTCCGTCATCACCAAAGTTGCCTCGGCTCGGGAACTTGGGTACGATTGGGGAAGGTCACATCGTGAGCACCCCCGCTCGCCCGGTCAAAGACCGGCCTCTACTAACCATGATATCCGATTTTGAAAACTTTGTGAGTTCTTATTCCGGTTATTAGCCTAGGTTACTATGTGATGCTCGCAGCAAACAAGTATAGACTGGGCCGCCTGAATTGGAACAAAACATTTCATGTTTGTTTATTTGAAAATGGTTTGATGGTGCTACCCGCAGGTAGGCTAAGACGCGGATTTGCCACCCTCAGGTGGGCTTAGAAAACATGATTTTGCCACTATCTAGTGGGCTTAAAACAAACAGTTGACGCGTTGTCCCAATTCAAGTAACACAACCTCCACCCACAGGCATTCAAGGCAGTAATATCACATAAGCACATAGCCTCATGGTAAGCATGCTATTCATGGCAACCACTCACACGCATGCAAGGATGCTAAAGCATAAATACTTACCGAGTACTCCAAGCCAAAATAGAAAACCGATTAGAAATCATGCATGATCCTAACTATACAGAAATGCCTAATGCAACGCATGCAATAATGCAACTATAGCAGGCTCGGCTGTCCTAAATATGGCATATGAAATGCTACAACTAACACGTATTCAATTCGGAATTGAAATACAAATGCAGTTTGTATGATGCGCCGAGCCCGGTGCGTGCAAAACAGATGAATGATGCAAACATGCTGTCATACTGTATGCTAATTGAAATATGCCCTATATCTAACCATCATAAGCGGGTAAATAAAAGGGAGAAAGACGTGGGGTTGGAAGACATACATCACACTCACCCACACTTATTACAGTTATGCCCTCGCGCAGAGGGTCCGAATAAATAATACAGTCCGAAATAATACAGATTTCTATATTAAACTAAGAAAGCTTTAAAATTGGCTTGCAAGCCAGGGGCTGCCTTGCTTCGTTCCGGATAATGGATTGATGTATGCTGGGCTGCCATGCGCGGAAATCCACTGGGATGCCCAATTTAGCCTCTGTTCGCAGTGTTTCTTGAAATGCGTGCCCGACTCCGAAAAGTTGCTGGTTCCTTATTTGCTGCAACAGAGAGCAGGAAAAGGGCATAGCAATGTATTTCACAAATATATGCATGCCTCGATTCTCGTGCCACCAATCACGCATATCGATGCATGATGGCCGAGGAATCGGATTGCACAACTCAATATAGGGTGCAATGCGGATGAATGCTACAATGAAAACCTAACTCCATCATGAGTGATCCGGAGTGTCGGTGACTGGGGAATTGAGACCCGTTTCGTCACTCGGAGTACGAAACGTGCCTCGTTTCCCGTGCCCGGGCTAACTCCTATTCCGAACACAATGCAATATACATGACATGCATGAAATGTCATTTAAGATACAGCCTAATATGCACAATGCTGTGAGAATGAGATGAAAATGAGATGCCTCGAAAAGCGTGCACGCGGGCACGTAAACCGAGGCGATGATGTGAAATGCAAAACGGATAAAATCGAAGTGCCTCGAAATGCGTGCACACGGGCACGCAAACCGAGGCGACGATATGAAATGCAAAATCGGATAAAACCAAAGTGCCTCGAAATGTGTGCCCACAGGCACGCACACCGAGGCAATGATGTGAAATGAGAAATCGGATAAAACCAAAGTGCCTCGAAATGTGTGCCCACAGGCACGCACACCGAGGCAATGATGTGAAATGAGAAATCGGATAAAACCAAAGTGCCTTGAAATGTGTGCCCACAGGCACGCACACCGAGGCAATGATGAAAATGGAATGAAATGGCATACGGAATGCCACGATGGGCTTACACCAACATGGGAGAGCCTCAGCTCACTCACATAGGAGGCCGTCGGATAAGAATGAAGTGCCTCGAAATGCGTGCCCACAGGCACGCAAACCGAGGCAATGATAAAATGAGACGGAAATGCAAATTGGGCTTATACTAACATGAGTGGACCTCAGCCACACTCACATCAGATGCCGTCGGATAAAACAGAGGTGCCTCGAAGTGCGTGTCCACAGACGCGCAAACCGAGGCATGGCCCGAAGGCATGAAACGGCACGGGAAATGATATGCAAGCATGCAAACCAAAATTCAGCACCTAATGAAGGGGAAAACAGCCCCGAAATGATGCGAAATGACAACCAATGCATGAAATCAACCCGAAATGTGCTTTTAAGTACCCGAAATGGCCTATAGCCATACTAAACATGCACAACATGATCATGAAATTCAAACCAGTAGCAAGGCAGCCCCAAATATGGCATTTTTTCAGTACAAAGCAAGGCTAAACAAGAACCACAAGCATGGAAAATTTAGCATGCAAAAACGGGGAAAAAGAGGGGAATTACAAAGCAAGTAGTATATACAATGCTCACACCAGAAAAATCAGTTCTACAAAATTAAAGAGGGACCAAAAACATGCACATTTACAGTAGATGAGATCCTTCAATTCAGTGTGTAGACATGCTTAAAAATGGCATGCAAAATGAGCCTACAAAGGGCTATAACATGAGGTATCAAAACCAGTCATCAAATGGCCTAAGGCCCTTAACAAAACATGAAGAATAGGTCATTTTAAGACATTCTCTAAGCCTGATGAAGGCTCAAATCAGTAGCTAAGCAAGCCTAACAAAGCATGCAATTTTACGGAAAATATGGAGGATATAACATGAAGTACCAAAACCAATCATCAAACCACTTTGGACCCTTAACAAAAAAATGAAGAATAGGTCATTTCAAGACACTCTCTAAGCCTGATGAAGGCTCAAATCAGTGGCCAAATAAGCTCAAAAAGGCATTCAAGATGGGGCCAAAGAGAGGTATAAAGAGAGGTACAACATGGAGGCCTCAAACCAATTTGATCCCTTCTACAATGTTGTAGAGGGACCTAAAATAAACTCAATCTCAGTTAATGGCATGCTCCAAAAATAAATGCATATAGGCTAAAAGTAGCATGCAAGTTTACGGTAAAATGGAGGAATTTCAAAGGAAGTGCATGCTAGAGCCACCAAACATGGTTGAGCCCTTCTTCAATGTTGAAGAGGGGCTCAAAATAAGCCCACTCACAGTTAATGTCATGCTCTAAAACAGATCACACATAATCCAAACAAAGCATGCAATTTAATGGCATAAAGAGTGATATTGAAGAAAGTATATCATAGAGACACCAAACAGGGTTGAGCCCTTCTACAAAGTTGTAGAGGGGCTCAAAATAAGCACAAAACCAGAAGGGGTCAGAGCCCAAAACAGATCACAAGTAGGGTAAAAATTTAAAGCAAGAAAATGCTAGAAAAAGGGATTTTGAGACTTACCCTTGAAGATTACACTTTTGCTTCCTCTTGCCTTGATGAAAGTTGCTTCTAAGCCTCTGAGGAACACTCCCTTGCTGCTGGAATGGAAGTGGTGAAGGTGGAGCTTAGGGTTGTTGAAGGATTGAGCTAGGAACTTGAAACTTTTTTAGGGTTTTGGAGTTGGAGATGAGCTCAAATGGAGAAGAAGTCTTGAGGAGAAAATGTCTAACCATAGCAAAGGAGGAGGACCACCCTTCAAATAGGCAAGAAAGGGTGTAAAAGGGGAGGGAAATGGAGGCAAGATTTCCCTCCCAAAATATCCCCCGGATGGGGAGATATTTTGCAAAAAATATCCGGACAGCTGGAAAGGGCTGGAAAGCAGAAAGCTGGCCAGCCAGGTAAATTTCTGGGAGGTGGCCGGCCGGCCACCCCACCTGGTCGGCCAGCCACTCACCCTGGCCGGCCGGCCATGGCCCAAAAATGAAGTGCAAAATTGCTGGCCGACCACCATGTGTTGGTGTCCTCCTAGGTGTGTAGAATAAGGTTCCAAGGTCGGAAATTGGCAACACTGAAGCAGGAGCCACAACATAGAGCTTGAAGGAGGGGCTCAAAAATGAAATCCACAATTGCTGGCCGACCAGTAGTTTTTAGGGTCCTCCCATGTCCCCTGATCACAGATATGTAGCTTTGGTTGGAAGAAAATGGGCCTAGGGTGTTCAACATTAGCCCGGAAGTGAGCAAAACGGGCGCCGGAGGAGCGAAACTGGGTATCTGGGATAATTGCTGGCCTCCTACCCTCCAGTGATCTTCCTAATGCTGAAACAGAGGTACCTGCCAAAATTGAACAAAAACTAATGAGAAATGAACGCTCGGGGCCCAAACCGCGCAGTTCGGGGTCCCGAAAATGGGCTGTAGGCACCGGAAGTGGTGTTCAGCAGCGAAGTGGGTATCAGAGGCCCCAGTGTTCCTCGGAATGATAAAACAGAGGTACCTGCCAAAAACCGGAGAAAACCGATGCAAAAAGAATGCTCGGGGGCCAAACCGCGAGGTTCGGGGCCCGAAAACCGGCTGTAAGCACCGAAAGTGGCATTCAGCCACGAAGTGGGTATCTGAGACCCCAGTGTGCCCTGTTATGACAAAACAGAGGTACCTGCCAAGAACCGGAGGAATCGGAGACGGTTGGGCGATCCCGAACCGAGGCACACGGCCTGACAGCTCCGAAAACCGGGAACCGGGCTCCGAAATGGGCAAAATGGCCTACGGCCACGAAAAGTAGCCCACGGCCACCGAGAAATAGTCTACAGGACTACTCCCTTCCCTCAGGAAAGAAAACAGAGAAAACCGAGTCTGGTTCGCAAACCGAGACAAGGCACAGAAGAGGATTCGGAAGTTCGGAGGCAGGGCACACGGCCGCGACTCTGGGACTTCTGAACGAGCACAGTATGCGACATCACCGAGCGCTCAATCGGTGACGTCTAAGTCTTAAGGTCGGTCAAAAATGGGGTGTCTACAGTTGCCCCTCTTTGACAGAACTCGGAAGTCAAGAAGTGACGGGAGTGAATGTCAAAGCCCAGAGACGACCCATTTTTGACAAGGCCGAAGACTTAGACAATCAAACAGGATAAACAGAGCTATGTGCCCGCAGGCAGGGGGCAAAATGCAAAGCGGTATGCACAGAGCCAGATGATCATGCAAATGCAGCAAGCTGTAATGAGGCAAGTATTCGCGAATAGATGCAACAATTTTAAGCAAGAATGCAAAGCAACAACTACATTTCATGCAGTTAGGAATGCGGAGAATGATTCGATTCTCGTCGCGTCTCACACGGAGAGAAGATACGATACCTGCGCGATTCGTCTAGTCGCACCAGCCTCAAATGAACGTACATACAATATCGTGCCTGCAAAACAGAGAAATTCAA